>JAQQAE010016326.1:0-11793 GCA_029823295.1 Pseudamia nigra
GAAGAAGTTGAAGGCTGTCCACAACATCTCATGAGGCACAGACCCGAAGGCATTGGCAAGGTCTAGGAAAACCACATAAAAATAATCAAGTGTCTAGAGTCACAAATAATATTCAAAACTTTCACGAGCCACATGACATATGAGGCATGTTTTAGTTAGCAACATGTTAACAAGGATTTAATTAATATTTCATTCTTTTTTGTTAATTTTGTTTGTTATTTTGTTCCTTTTTATTCATCTTGTTTATTCATTTGTTCATTAAGTTGAATTTGTAAAGAATAATTGTTCAGGTTTGTTCTATCTATTGATTATTTTGTCCATTTTTGCTCAATTTTGTTCATTTTCTAGAAAATTGTTGGTTACTTTTTGTTCAGTTTTTAAAACAATTTAATTCATTTTTGTGAATTATGGTTCATTTTCTGGATTACTATTTTTCATGGAATACATCACTCATTGTTATTGTTGTTTGTTATTTCTATTCATTTGCTTGACATTCTGTGTTCATTTTGTTGGAGATTTAATTAATATTTGTATCTTACAGTACATTCATTTTCTTTCTTATAAGATGCATTTTTTCATAATTTTGGTTTTTTTTGTATTTTTGATAATTTAATTTATTTTAGTCTTTAATCTTCTTCATTTTGTCAAATATTTGCTTCAGTTTTGTCATTTTTGTTCATTATGTTGTACTGTTTTTCTTCTTTTTACTGATTTGTGCTTATTTGACTCATTTTGATTTATTTGATGTTACTTCCATTAATGGACGAAGCCACAGGAGCCACTGGGGAGGAGTCAGAGAGCTGCATGTGGCCCTGGAGCCACATGTTGCAGACCTTTACCTTAGATGGTGGTGGCGGGGACAGATACAGCTGCACCTCCAAACCCACACACTCACATCCAGGAGACTGGCTTCATGTCAAGAGTTTTCATGTGATTTCATGGTTTGTCTTATTCGGTGTTTTCTGTCTAACCCTCTCCTTGACCCTGTTTCCCGAAAGTAATTAAATGTCTAAGCATAATGAAACTGTAATGTGTATCCAGGATGAGCTGAATTTTAATCACACTGGAAATGCAGTACCTAAGCCATGTCTAACCTACCTTGGTTAGACAAAACGGCTGACTTAAGACTGACTGAGAATGTGTCATTTGCTAACATTTTTCTCACTATAGTGGCACGCACACTGTTGCTGCTGTAGATGAGCAGAAAATAAAGCACTAAAGAATGCAACAGCAAGCATAGCGATCTTAAAATAACCACCTCAGGCACGGGTTTGCAATCAGTGGAACCAGGGCTTTAGCCCCTCCTCAGCAGCTCCGGAGGCTTTGTCCAATAATTAAAGCAACATATTACATCAAAATCAAAATGACCAAAATATGTACCAAATCAACAACAAGATGGTAAAAATTCAATATGATGACCGACAAACAAGAACATTTTTTTTTAATCCATTAAATTAATAATAGAATCCAGTGTACAGTATGACCAAAACCAAGAAAATGAACAAAAATCAGCAAAATAATGAACGTGATTATGACAAAACTGAACAAAAGAAACCACAGCATGACCAAAATAGTAAAAAAAATTGAACACAAAATTCACAAATATGATTAAAATACTAAATGACCTCAATGAAAATGAATGGAAAGTTAACATAATAGTCAAGTAAATGAATTAAAAACCCAAAATTGAACACAATAAGCAAAGTAGTTAACAAAGTATTCCACCAACATGACCACAATATTAAACAAAATGAACAAAAATGATCAAGAATGACTAAAATAATCAATAAAATGTAGTAATAATACAGTGTAACACATTGCAGTTAAAATGTGTATTACACTGTATGTCAAGTTGTACATAAGGGGTTCAAGTACACCAGTGCTTTTGTGGCTCTCGACATGTTTTTATTTTCTTTATTTATTAAAACTGGCTCTTTAGATTGCAAAGGCACCCGACCCCTGACTCAAGGCCTTGACAAAAATGAATACTGGCAGCTGTGACAGTCACACCTTAGAAATGGAGTTACCTAACATCAAAACAAACCTCATATGAGCACAAGAGCACATGCAAATCATACATTTTGAACTTAATTAATATACGGTTTCTTGGCACACGGTTTGTCAAAAAGTACAGTGATTATAATCATACAACTAGTTTTAAAGAGTAGAGTTGGACACGTATTATTTTATGCCCTGTGGTGAAGATGTCAAGTGCGTGACTATGAGTGTGTGCCAGACGGAGAAGGGAGGGTGGTCATAATTAGTAGTTATAGTAATTAGACTAAAGGTCGATGTTAACAAGACGGAGTGTCTAATTTTTCACTAGGTATGAATCTGCACACATCAAACAGGCTCTAAGAATGTACACAGGTATCCACACACACACACACACACACACACACCCCCACACACACTTGCTGGCACGCCATTACTCATATGTACACAGAAAAGTAGGCCGACATTTCCATTCCAGAGGTGAAGCGAAGTTGCTCATGACATTTTGCACCCGATGCTTAAACCTCTCCTTCTTCTATTCAGCCACTGCATCTCATTAATGCTGAAAGCCAATTAACACAAGCAAGAATTATTAACCTTTTCTGTTTCTCCTCCATGCCACTAATGACCCCAGTGTGCTCTGCTACTTATCTTTATCCATGTTATCTAGAGACACAAGTGAGTTTATTTCTAAGCTGGGAACCGGAGTTAAGGCGGCAGCACTCATCAGGACAAAGATGTGCTCGTGTTTACTGTCTTAAAGGGCGCAGCTGCGTACAAAGGGTGTTCGTGAAGATTAGATCTAGAGGTGAACTATTCACCCAAGAGAACTCACTGCCCAAGCTTTATGTTTCCCATTTTTTATGCAGATGGTATAAAAATATGCACTAACCCCCGCATCTTATAATTCAACACAGTCTCACGAGTCTGGCCTACGGAGGCGAACAGCAGTAACACATTTGGTCCAAACTTAGATAAGACTAGAACTTTTCATTTCAGAGAATATCAAGTTTTACAGCAACTATACAGGTAAAAAAAAAGGCAAACAGCAAACCCAAGGTGTAAACCAACAAAACAGACAGTGGGAAGTTTGGACACATCTTTATTTTTATTATTTATTGCTATATACATTCAAACTGTGAGAGATGCTATATGGACTTTTGCAGTAAACAAAAAAGTATAAACTGACAACATGTTTTATGTTTTAGATTGTCCAAAGTAGCCACATTTAGGTTTGATATGCATACTCGTGGCATTCGCCCATCAGATTCATGTAGTCACCTGAAACAGTTTTCAAATCACAGGGGCGATCATTTGTGTCATTAATGTGATTTAGACCATCAGATGTCTCATGCAGAGGAAGGGTGGAAACAGGGTCACGACCCTATTAGTGCTACTACAGCTACTGTACAAATCCATATTATGGATCGAGTCTACAAGTGCAGTCACCAAGACCATCATGAGGACCGTCCCACAATGACAACTACAGAGCTACGTCTGCTGCAGAGGATATGTTTATTAGAATTGTTCAGTTTTTCAATTACAGTATTTTCTGGGTGAAAAGTCGCTCCGGTATGTTAGTCGCACGAGCCAAAAAATGCTTAATGAAGAAGAAAAAAACGTGCATTGCGCTGCGGCTCGTCTCCTCTAGCGGCTGTCAGTGTGACAAGCACCCTATAGTCGAATTTATTCAAAATATAAGTTGCTCTGATGTATTTGTCGCTCCCCTCGCCAGACTATGAAAAAAACGTGACTTTTAATCAGGAAAATATGGTATTTTGTTCATTTTTGGTCATTCCCTTGATTATGTTGTTCATTTTATTGCTTGTTTTAATTTTAATGTCATCGAACAATTCAATCTGACATGGATGAGATTTGAATGGATGAAACTACAAGGAAGAGGAAAGTCTAACACGTTGGCCACGACATCTATGCACCCACATTCTCGAGGGACGAATTGATGGATGTTGGATGGACCATCGAACAACAGAATCTGTCATGAAAGAGATTTGGATGGATCAGCAGTTGGTGGAAATTATAATGCCCTGAAAACTTTGGCCACATCATCTGGGCACAGAATCTATGTATCCACTCTCTTGAGGGACAAACTGATTGCATGGCTCAGACGATGGCAGAGAAGGAGATGGACTGATGACATTAAGGAGTGGACGGGGAATAGTATAGCAGAATGCACAGCGATAGCAACAAGGAAAGACAGATCCAAAGCCCACGATTGCTGACCCTCAGACGTGAGGATGGGACCAGAACAAAGCACACATACAGTATGGTATGAAAATCCCAAACGGACTACTTTGTGAATCTGACAGAATGTTATGAGTGTGCAAAGCTGTCATCAAAGCTAAATGTGGCTACTTTGGGCAATCTGAAATACAGTCCGAGTTGTTTAACAGTGAAAAAACACTGAAAGAGAAGGCACGTCCAAATGATTTAATCAAGCTAATGAGCAAAAATGAACAGCAAAACTGGCCCCTGCACCTCTGCCATGTCTGTTTTTTTTTTTCCTCAGCACTTGCGTGGGAGAGCGTGAGCTGTCAGGGCAGATAGAGACGGTAGATCGAGCTCACCTAGATGTGATGGGAGCTTCATGTCAAGTGTTATTCAGTCAAGTCATCACGTCTTTGAATCATTGTGCCTCAAAGCCTTTTTCCTCTACAAAGACATTACGCTGTCAGAGAGAACAGAAGCAGTTTTTCCTTGATGTTCTTAAACGCCTCTTCCTCTTCTGCAGACAGCCCTGCCCTACAAAGGCAAAGATGCAGTAACTTTGCAAGAGGTGAAAGAAACTCATTTTTATCGATTTCTCGTTGTTGGAGTCATTTTTGGTATATTTTTGTTGATTGTTTGTTCATTTATTTTACTTTTGTTGATTATTTTTGTCACTTTTGTTCATTTTGGGGAGTACTGTGCCCTCATTTTTTATTTTTGGCCATTTTGTGTATTATTTGTTTGTTTTTTTTTTTTTTTTTGTTCAGTTCCTCAAAAATTTTGTTAATTTGTTCATTATTTTAAACATTTCCTTGATTTTCATCATTATTATGTTCAGCGTTTCTCATTTTGATGTTTATTGTTTGTTTTGTTATTTGTGTTAGTCATTTGTTACTTTTTTTGGTTGATTATTTTATTCAATTTCTTTATTGCTTTATTCAGTTTTCCCCATTTTGTTGCTAATTTTGTTCATTTTTTGTTAAATTTGTTTATTGCTTTGTTCATTTATTTCTTTTGTTGATTATTTTGTTCATTTCAAGGATTACTACAATGCTATTTTGCTCATTTAATGGTTTTCTTGTTATTTTTTGTTTATGTCCTTTATTGTTGTGGTCAAGTTTATTCATTTCTGTCCAATTTTTGATTGTTTTTCTTTATATTCTTGATTATTTTGCTAATTTTGTTGGCTATTTTGTATGGTGGTTTACACTTCGCCCAATTCTGGTCAGTTTTGTTAATTTTATTCCTTATTTTGTTCATTTTCTTTGATATTGTAGGGGGTTTTGTTCATTTCTGGTCATTTGTGGATTATTTTCTGGTGGAATTTCTGCTATATTGTTGATTATTTCACTGACTTCCTTGTCTCTGAATTTTGTTCATGTTGTGGCTCGTTTCGTCCATTTTCCCAAGCACAGAGAGAGAGAAATCAGAGACAAACTAGACATGGCAGAGATGTAGATTCCGGGCAGTGCAGCTTCAATCCATCAGGTTCTCGATTAACATTTGATTAGGCTGGATGATGGTCTGTATCGACATTTCATTAGAGGCAGAGTCACTATGGCAATATGTCACTTATGTTAATAGATTTGCTGGGCTGGAGCCTCACAGTCCCACAGCAGCAGAAAGTCGCAGGCCTGAGCCAATAGGGACGAGCCAACGGGGCTTCCCTCCGTTTACGTTATCATGCAGGAGGGATGAACGCGTCAAAGTAGATTCCAACACTCACGACTGCTTGGCAATAATGTATGTCCAGATCTCTGCTTTTGTAGTTACCGTTTATTAACATAGTTAGCATAAAGCGTTAGAATTTAGATGATATGTAACATTTGGGGCTGCAAAAAACCCTGATTTACACAAACAATGACAATTTAGTTCATTTTTTGGTTCCTTTTTTCTTCGCTGTTCACGTACTCTCCTCATATTGTAAATGATTCTGTCCATTTTTATTTATTTTGTCATTTTTTTCCATTGTTTTGTTCATGTTTTGTTCATTTTTTAAAATTACTGTATTTTGTTCATTTTCTCAACTAGTTTTTCATTTTGGTTCATTTTGTTCTTTTTTTGTTCAATGTTGTTCATATTTGTTCCTTTGGTTGGTTATTTCGTTCATTGTGTTGTCATTTCTTCCATTATTTTTGTCAATTTTGTTCATTTTTCAGTTATTTTGTTCATTTTCTTAATTATGTTCATTTTCTTGAATAGTTTTTCCATCTTGTTTGATTTTGTTCTTTTTTGTTCATTTTTGTTCATTGTTGTCTATTTGGTTGCTTATTTTGTTTATGTCTCTTCATTTCCTTTTTATTTTGATAATGCTTTAATGTGTTTTGTACTCGCTTTTTTCTCATGCTCATTTTGTTCATTTCTTAATTGTTTTTTCTGTGTATCTTCACTTCCTATATATTTTTATTTTTTTATATGATTTTGACTAGCTTTTCTTTTTTTGTTGATCATCTTTTGCTGTCTTTTGTTGCCTTTTGTTGTCATCTTTTGTTGCCTTTTTATTTTTTAGTGTTGTTCATTTGGTTGCTTGTTTTGTAAATTTTTCATAATTTCCTTTATAATTTTGGTAAAACTTCAATGTTTGTTTTGCTTATTTTGTTTATATTCTTCCTTATTTTGTTCATTCTTAGCTATTTCTTGATTATTTTGTGCATTTTTATTAATCTCTTGATTTTTGTTTGTTATTTCTTGACCAGTTTGTTTGATTGTTTTATTCTTTTTTTGTGTCTTTTGTTCTCTTTCTTCAGTTTTGTTCATTTAGTTGCCAATTTTGTTCAATTTTTTCAGTTCTCTTATTGAACTGATAAATTCTTTCATTATTTTCATATTATGAAGTATTTTGAACATTTTCTTGAGTCTTTTATTCAGTTTTGCTCATTTTGTTGCTCATTTATTTGTTTTTTCTTTCATTTTCTTGGATATTTTGTACATTTTCTCAATTCTGGTTCTTGTCATTCTTGCTTATTATCTTGTCCATTCCTAGTTTTCATTTTTTGGTTCATTTTGTTGATTGTTTTGTTCATTTTTCTCTGTTTCTTTCATGTTTTGTTCATTTTTTGTACTTTTGGGAGATTATTTTGTTCTTTTTTCAGTTCTGCTCATTTAGGGTTTCTTGGTAACTCTGATTTTTATTTGTTGATTCAATTGGCAATTGTTTGATCATTCATGGTTGATTCCTCAATTACGTATTTTGTTCATTTACTTGATTTTGATTTTCTTTTCACCATTATTCTTTATGTCCATTATTTTCCCCCATTTTATTCATAACTTGGTCTCTTTACTTTTCTGTTTTGTTACGGTTCATTTAATTACTTATTTTGTTCATTTTTATCAATTTTCTTCATTTTTTTGTAATTTTTTGTTCATGCTTGCTCATTTTGTGGTTTACTTTGTTCACTTTCTTGATTATTTTTGTTCAGTTTTGCTCGTACATTTTATTATTTGGTCGACTTGTCCTCATTGGTCATTTTTGTTCATTTTCTCCAATATTCTGATCATTTTTGGTCAGGTCATTCATTATTTTAGACACTTTTTCTGCCCTATTTTTGGTATTTGTTAATTTTGTTTGCTCTTTTGCCCATTACTTTCTCTTTGGCTGATTATTTAGTGCATAACTTTGCTTCTTTTCTTCACTGTTTAGTTTTGTTCGTATTCTTTCACTTCCTTGATTTTTTTAATGTTATTTTGTCCATGTTTCCTCATTTTTTGGTAGCTTTTATTCATTTTCTCAAACATGTGTGTGTTTTTGTCAAATCTTTGGTGATTTTAGTCATTATTATTTCTTTTTTCTGGTTAATTTTGCTGGATGTTTTGCACATTAGTTACTCTTAATGGTGCATTATCTTCATTATTTTGGTTGTTTTTTTCTTCATTTCTTTGACACTTTCTTGATTATGTTGCTCATTTAGTCTATTTTTTGTTCATTTTCTCAAATATTTTGGTCAAGTCATTGATTCTTTTAGTCATGCTTTGTCTTTTTCTTCACTATTTTTTATTTTTGTTAATGTGGTTTGTTCTCTTGCCTATTAGTTTCTCTTTTGCTGATCATGTAGTTCATTATTTTGTTTCTTTGTTGTTTAGTTCTATTAATTTAAATGGTCTTGCACTTATATGGTGCCTTTCTACCCTACGGCACTCAAAGTGCTTTACACTGCTTTCCATTCACCCAGTCACACACATTCATACACCAGTGACACCACTCACTGGGAGAAACGTGGGGTTCGGTGTCTTGCTCGAGGACATGAGAAGCTGGGGATTGAACTGCTAACCCTTCGGTTCATGGACAACCTGCTCTACCTACTAAGCCACAGGCTGTGGGGCAGCTAAACCTAAATTAATTTAGGTTCATTTTATTACTTATTGTGTTCATTTTGCCCATTTTCTTTATTATTTTGGTAGTTATTTGTTCATTTTTGTGCATTGTGTGGTTTATTTTGCCAGTTGCATTCATTTTTGTACATTTAACTGCATATTTTGTATATTTGTGTCCATTCACTTTATGATAGTGGTTTATTTTACTTTCCACCTTACTTATCACTAATCTGTGCAGCTCAATAAGATCATATTTCAGACCCTCTGTGCAGAATAAGAGAAATCTGCACAGACGGAGTAAAGAAACTTTGTGATAAAGTATGTGCACATGAAAACACAGATGGATTGCAAGAGGAAAACAACAAAAGTGGGAGGGGGTATGACCTTTACTCTCAGCACCGACAGGGCAGGGATATTACCCAGCAGGCCCCTCTCTGAGTGGATCAATCCAGGAGCAAGGCTCAGTTGGATCAATACTAGCTTTAATATAGTCTATACAAAACATTAGCTTTTTAATGAGGCTCCAGTGGCAGTTTTTCACCCCACTTCTCTAGTTAAAGTGCTTATCACATGTCATTTCATTTTCATTTCAACCTCAGGCACCTCTGAACCGCCATGGTAGCTGCAAATGTGAAAGTGAACATTTCAATACACTTACTGGTGTAAAGTAAAAAATCTGAGGTACATCATCTATTTGTAATGTAACAATGCTGAAAATGTTCCTCAACGACTGGGTCAGGACCCAAAAAGTTGATTTATTTTTGTGAATTTTCTCGATTGCTTTTGTTCATTTTTTGTTCACTTTTCATCTTTTTTTTCCATTTTTGCAATTATTTTCTTTGTTTTTTTAGAATTTTTTTTTCATTTTGGAAATAATGTTGTCCATTAGTTTCATTTTTTCATTTCGTTTTATTGGATGGATAATTTTTGGAACATTTATGAACATTTTGGGTTTCTTATTGTATTCACTTTCCTGATTTTTTTGTGGTTTTTTTCATTTTTGTTAATTATGCTTATTATTTGTTTATTTTGTGAATTGTGTGCAAAAATGAAATGTCTGGGTTCTTTTATTATATTCATTGTCCTATATCGCCTTGATTATTTTCTGTCCCTTTTTGTTCACATGGATCAGATTGTTCACTTTTGAAACTTTTTCATTCTTTTCTCAATTTACTTCATTTATTTATTTACTGTGCATTATTTTCTTCATTTTCTTATTTTTCTTCATTTTTGTCCATTAGACATATAATAAAATGTTTGATAATTTTGTTTATCTAATAATTTAGTCAATTTTCTTTTTAAATTTATTTATTTTTCAGAATTTTCTTGGTTATTTGACTCCTTTTTCATGAGATTTTTTTTTTTGTTCTTTTTCTCAATTATTTTCTTGATTTTTGTGATTTTTTTGTTTGTGCTGTGCATTATTTTGTTCATTTCTGGGCAATTTTTATTTATTTTATATTATTAAAAATGTAAACGGTTTATTGGGGGAGACAAAGAAAAATGTTCTGCCCTTTACTTAAATTAAATGAAAATAACCTTATCCTCCATTATGACAGATGACAGGGAAACAAGCATCTACCAACAGCTCCATCAAGTGGCCAGACGCATCACTAACCGCTCAACATGAACACCGTCTCTATTTGTATTCCACCACAGAACAGTTTTATTTTTGTCTAGTATGTTCCAAGTGTCATCTTAAACCAAAGCAGGACACAAGCATGACTTACTGTGAGCATCTGACGTTGGATCACTTTTGCAAAATGTCAACATTTGTCCAGACCACTGAAGATTATTCAGCTGGAAATGTCACATTTGCATTCTTTTGGAGACTCGCTTTCCCTGCAGCTCTCTGGTAAGATACATCTTTTTACCTTCAGGCTACACATTTGAAAGGATAAATCCTCTCACTATGGCAACACCTCGGTCAGTAATTCTACAGATGTGAAGCATATAAATAGGGAAGTGAATTCTGAAAATATTCACTGAATCGAAAGTGCTTCAAACATGATCTGAGTATAAACTAGGGTTATTAAAATGTAGACAAAAAACATTTAAAAAATAAAAAATACACTTAGTAGATTAAAATTACTGTCTTTCATAGAGTGTTGAAACCATCATCGCCTTTACTTCAGAAAGCGAGTTCTCAGGGGTGCCATTTCAAAACCTAGTTTGTACATTGTTGCCATTGAACCAAATTAATAGTGAGACGTTCCATTGGGTAGTGTAGTTGTACTTGAGACCCCTTATGACCACTTTTTGAAGATCTTTATCATGTCTCATTTTTTCTTGGCCTTTTATTTATCTGAGACGGAGAAGAGAGGGTGAAAATGTGGTCTCTTCTCAGGCTTGACATCATTTTTACTTGGTCTTGCCTCAGTCTCAAACAAATAGGTCAAGAAATTTCATGTTGAGACAACCAAAGACCACAACTGTCAGATGTCACTACTTTTCTGGTGCATTTTCTTCTTTATTTAACATCATCACTGTGGTATGAAAAGGAAACATTGCTTTAAGATGTAGAAACTCTTGTCACGTCTTATTTTTTCACACACCGCCTACGTCATTGTGACATTAGATGCATTTCCATAGACATTTTTAAGGTGAAATTTGAAGTTTTGTACCAGATGCAACAATATTCAAATAAAGTTCCCCAATTTTTTTGCTCCCTTTTTCCACTTTTTCAAAAAAGAGTACAAAAAGCGTAAGGGAAATGGAAACAGCTTTTGATCAATTTATACTGTATATAACAAATACTGAACTCTTCACTGATAAGCTGATCATGTGTTTTTTGCATGATTGTAATGTGTAAAACATGTCTCATAGTTCAGGACTGATGATGAATCTAAATCATTCTTAAAGCCCCTGTCCCACTGCACCGTATAATGACTCCATCAGAAAAACAAAGGCGTACTTTTGTTGGATGTTTTAATTCACTAGTCAGCTGGTTCACAAATGGATCTCGACATTGACAGACAGCGGAAGCTGTTCCAAACTTTGGAAATGTTCAAAATTTCCAATGGTAAGTGCCAGATAGCCACTGGCGGTTCTCATGTGTTACTCTGGTGTTTATTTGCCATGTTTACCATTACTTGGGCAGAATCTCACCGGTTTTTAGACTTTTATGGCTGTTGGGCACATAGACATAATAAAGAGTAGACGCCACATTGGTTGCTGTGCCGACAGAAATGCGGCCGCCATCTTGGACCGGTCACCCGCTCCACTCAGCGCTGTTTGGCAGCACATTTAATCCATCGCAAC
>JAQQAE010016327.1:0-11792 GCA_029823295.1 Pseudamia nigra
AGGATAGGGTGAGATGGAGGCAGATGATTTGCTGTGGCGACCCCTGAAGGGAACAGCCCAAAGGAAAAGAAGAAGAAAGTATTGTTGGTAGAAGCGTTTGTTACCCGGGGTTCCACTGTACTACATCAAGCAAGACTAGGAAATCCCTCCACTTTCAAAACTGCACCTCCCAAATGCTTGCACGTTGTTGTTAAAAATAGAGGCGATGCAGTCGGGTGATCGACTGGTTCAGCTTTTTTGAAACGTGTTCCTGGTGTGTAATTTTCAAAAAGCGACACTTCTCATTCTTCTTTGATACGTCGTCTTTGCAACATTTTCACTCAAATATCACTTTCAGTCTGATTAGGCTAATTTGTCACATGTTACACGTCGACTCAACTTTTCTGAAATGAGGTTGGAATATGAAGCGGCTCCAGCGTATTCGGATGGATTTGAAAAGAGTTGTCCTTTGGCAACAGTCAGGTACATGTGTGTCTTCCAGTCCACTCGTCAACGGCTCTTAATGACAACAGTCATGTACGTATGCAAGCGTCGTTAACCAACCCTGACCTTAATAAAGCACCAATTCAAACTAGTTCGGCTGTACGTGTGTCTCAGTTATCGCCCTGATCCAGTCGACAGTAATTAGGCAGAGACATGAAAACATTCCAGAGATGTTTCCTGACTCTTTCAAACGCTGAAACATTTTCGACCGTCCAGCCAAATATGTGGTCGGTAGGAATGGGATATCCACTCAGAAAGATTCATTTGGATTTTTATGACGTGACCTTTGACATTCCCACCCCTGCTTCTAACGGAACTGTAGTTTAACCTGTTATCGGGCAGGGAAACATATACGGTAAAGTGCACGTACAGCGGTGTCGGACAACGAACTCTTCTGCCAACAAAAAATTCGGATACCGAAGAAAAAACTGCAAAAAATTTCACTCTGACAATGAAAATTAATCAGTTAACGAAGAGTCACTTCAGGGTCTTGGCGAAGCTAACAGCCGTTAGCCAAGCTAACAGATGCTAGCGGCTAACAGCCATTAGCTTGTGTTATGGAGATGCTACTGCTGTTTTGGATGAAAGAGAATAAATCGCCATCGGGCAGCGGCGTATCGGCCCCTGGCCCGCGGGCGGCCTCGTCCCGGCGCCGCGGCCGGCCTCGTCGCGGCGTCCCAGGCAGCAGCGTGTCCGTTGTCGGCTCCCCGGCGGCGGCGTGGTGGAGTTGTTCACAGTTACGGACGTGTGACATGTCCACGGACACACGACCAAGTCATAAGCCAAGGTAAGAATACATTCTAAATCACTTTTAGAACTACCGGTAATTTCATTCATTCTGTTTCAGATAATTAACATAACTTCCTTTTCAAATAATAATAATGAATAAATGTGCAGGTAGGGGTGTGTTTTCATACTTTATATGGGAGTTTGTCGTGGGTCCAGAACGGATTAATTGGTTTTACATGTATTTTTACGGAAAAAGTCCATTCAGATAACAAATCACTCGGATACTGAACGTGACGCCGGAACGGATTAAATTCTTTATCTGAGACTCCACTGTATCCGTTTTCAGAGGTGGACAGAGTTCAGGGAAAAGTACGGTTACTCCCTAATTCCAGGGAGTAACGTAGAAGTATTCACAGACATAAATACTTGAGTAAAAGTAAAAGAGTTCCCCATAAAAACTACTCGATTAGTGAGTAACTTCATGATGTGGAATTTATTACAGCCTCAAATATTGCCTTCAAACAGGTATTTGGGAATTTTTTGTTTATTTCCTTTATTCCTTTTGTTATTTTTTCATTTTCTTGATTATGTTTGATAATTTCTGCTCATTTTGCTGCTCATTTTTTTTGTTCATTTTCTCTGTTTTTTGTTCAATTATGTTGCTTATTTTATTTTGTATTGTGAGTATTTTGTTGAGTTTTCTTGATTTTTTTTTCATTTTATGGCTTATTTTAATTTGTTTTGTAGCTTAATTGTTCATTTTGTTACTTGTTTTGTTAATTTTAATGCTTTTTGGTAACCTTTTTCTCCATTTTGTTGATTGTTTTGTTAATTGTGCTGATTGGATCATTAACTTTGTTGGTTATTTGATGATGTGCTTATTTTTCTCTTCATTTTGTTGCTCATTGTTTGGATTATGTTTCTAAATGTGTAATTATACGGTAACTTCTTGGACATTGATTCGCAGCCTGAACGTGAAACTTGTATTAAACAAAAGTGAAAGATTAAAATTGTCGTCTTCTATCCAAATATTTCAATGAGTGCCCTATAAAGGCTTAAAGGCAAATCACAGCGTCTGCAATAAGTGTTCAAAATAACAAAATTATTAATTATATGAGTAGAAATAAACAGAATATTCAAGAAAAACAACAAAAATGAAGAAAGTAATCAAGACGATGCACAGCAATGCACAAACAAACCAAGAAAATGTGAAAAAATTAACCAAATTACCAGAAAAATGAGGAAAAACTCTACAAAATAACCAAGAAAGTAAACAAAAAATGTAAAAAAAAAAAGTCAAATGAACAAAATGATCAAAATAAGCCACAAAGTAATGCTAAGCAGAGCCAATAATCAAGAAAAAGAGCAAAAGTGAAGAATATAAGCAACATAGTGAACATAAAATGAGTAAAGCATTTGGTGTAAGATACCAGCCATCATAAAAAAATTCTAATAATGTTGTGATTATACATATTATTAAAATATAAAAGATGACTTGTGCATTTCTCATCACACTTGCACAAAAATAGTAAAATCTCTTGCAAGCAATGAGGCCCGAAGCGATGCGTTTTTTCATGGGGCCCCAAATCCGGGGCAGCACGTCTGATGGTATGAATAAATACCCAAAATGTACATTTCAGACCTCGTTCTTCTGGACGACGGTTTGAAGTTGAACCGGCGAGTGTTTGTACAGCATCGTCGGAACATTTTCACTCAAATGTGGTGTTTTTAGTGACAGTGAAATTAGATTTTTGATGAGAAATATGTGTGTATATGAATAAACCCTGCACTATGTTGCAGCATTTAACTCATTTCTGGCCAGATGTTCAGTTACTGTGTTTTGCCTTTGCAGGGCAGTATATCCTGCTTTTACACGTGTTCTGCCGGGTCTGATTCCTGATGCGGCTGCTGCGTTGACTGCATCACACACACACACACACGATCAAATCCGAGATGCCATTCAGCACCTAAACACACATGACAAAAGCAGAATCCGGCTACAGCTTCACTGCTGCACGATTCAGATGATTGACGCACCGTTTGGGGTTGATCTGATCTGTTTTTAATCCCAAAAATCCAAAGTCTACCACTGTGCCTTAACTGGTGAAATATGATTACAGCAGCAAAAGACGGTTGTATATGTTTTAGAAAAATAGAGATTAAATTTTGTGCACAGCAGTGAGTCTCAAACCTTTTCACCCACAAACAGAAACAGGAGAAGTGGTTTTTCCCAGGGATCGAAACCCTCAAAAACAGAACAACATGATGGATAAAACAGACAAAGTGATCATTCGAATGAACAAAAGGGTATAAACAAAAATACTAAACGCTTGAAAATGAACAACATAATCTAGAAAAGGAAGAAAAACAGAACAAAACCCAACAAAGCAAACACAAACATAAAAAAAACAATGATCCCCAAAATGAAAAATCACAGACATAATGGACAAAATCAAGAAAATGAACAAAAATATTAAAAGAAATCAAAATGCACAAAACGACCAAATAATCCATTTAAAGCACAGAAGTGTTGTATTAACATTGGCATGAATCCAAACAAAAATATTTAAGAAAATGAACAAATCTGTGAGCATGATAAATAATGGATTACAAATCAAGAAGATGAAAAAAAAGATAAAATAATAAAAAAATGTAGAACAAATAGGTAAACAAAACAACCAAAAGTCCCACATAAAATAAATGCAGATGAAGAAGATAATTAAGAAATTGAACAAAAAAGACAAAATATCGAATAAATGAAAATAAACAAAATTATGATGAAAATAAAAAAAATGCATAAAATTCTAAATAAAATAAATGAAGATGAACAAGATAATTAAGAAATTGAACAAAATAGACAAAATAATGAACTAAATATATGAAAATTAACAAAATTATGACAAAAATGAAAAAAGAAAAAAATGCATAAAATTATTATTTAAAAAAACTGAAGATGAACAAGACAATTAAGAAATTGAACAAAAAGACAAAATAATGAATAAATGAATGAAAATGAACAAAAAAGAAAAAATGCATAAAATTCTGAATAAAATAAATGAAGACGAACAAGATAATTAAGAAATTGAACAAAAGGACAAAATAATGAATAAATGAAAATGAACAAAATTATGAAGAAAATGAAAAAAGAAAAAATGCATAAAATTCTGAATAAAATAACTGAAGATGAACAAGATAATTAAAAAATTGAACAAAAAAGACAAAATAATGACTAAATGAAAATGAACCAAGTTATGAAGGAAATTAAAAAATGAAAAAGCATAAAATTCTGAATAAAATAAATGAAAATTAACAAGATATTTACAAAATTGAACAAAAAAAGACAAAATAATGAATAAATGAATGAAAATGAATTTAAAAAAGAAACAAATGCATAAAATTCTGAATAAAATAAATGAAGATTAACAAAAAAATGAAAGAAAATAATGATAATCATAAACATTAGGGGAATAATGATGGTGTGACAAATCTCTCTGGACATATTAATCCTGTTCATCCTGTTCTCTCATTGACAGAACTAAAATAAAATAAATAGATAGACACAGAGTCAGATTATGAATTTTCGGTCATATTTGCGGATGGAATGAAAATGTTGGTGCCTCACGTGTGCAAACAATGACCGGGTCTTGCAGAGGGCAGCAACCTCAAGCTGCTGACAAGAATCTGATTCCTCCTCCTGCAACACTTTACGGGGCGGGGCGTCCTCTGTGATTGACAGCCCGACGCGCCAATGGCTGCGCGGTGCTCCCAGGGACTCCTCCAATCCCCGCCGCAGGGGCGGGGCTTAGGGTGTCGAAACCAGAGAGAGAATCCCAAAAATGACATCTCGATTGCGGTGGAGCTGGGAGCGACTGGGACGCTGAGCAAAAGAAAGAAAGAAGGAAAGAGAGAGAGAGAGAAAGAAAGAAAGAAAGTCCGGGCTCGAGCTGTTTTTTAGGATCCCAGTCGAAAAAGACGCAGCGTCAAATTACGCACGGTCTCCACGTTGGATGCGCGACTTTTCCAGCTTGTTTGGAAATGTAGTTGGATTGTGGTGCGAATCCCAGCGAGGCTTTGGCTCCGACGGGTTGATGAGCGAGGTTCGATTCTGCCGAGTCTCCGTTTCCCGTGTCCGCCAGCTGGGCTGAAGACGGGCTCCGCGCCGGTCCTCCCCGTTCCTCCGCGCGTCTCAGCCGAAGTCAGCGAGGAAAAAACCCAATAAAAAATCCAAAATATGTGCGACCTGATGCCAGCGTCCCAGCCCGCGGAGAAAATCGGCAAGATGAAAAAGTTGAGGAGAACTTTGTCCGAGAGTTTCAGGAGTATCGGTGAGTAACCGGACGCGTTTTCCGTTTTCTAACCCGTTGTGAGAAATGTCTCCGGCAGAAGAAGAAGATCAGGCTGCTGCTTCTGCGGAGGTGATGCTCGTCACTGCGGAAAAGCCGCACAAACTTACGCTTCCCGTTCACAGGAAACGCGGCCAGTAAAATGTGAACCATCGCTGTTTGAAGTGGAAAATAATCAACCAAAATGATGGGAATGTTCAGGAACACAAACCCTTCAACGTCTGGTCCGAAGAGGAATTAAAATGAGGGGAAAAATTATAATAATCAGGAGAATAAAGTCAAAGAATAAACAGAAAAACGACAAAATAATGTGAAAGGATGAACCAAATCACCGAGGAAAATAACAAGGTGATGGACAGAAAGGAAAAAAAGACAAACAAAATAATTAAAAATGAGAAATGAATGAATAAAATCATCAACAAAACAGAATAATGTGGCAGATGATCCAAAAACGAACAAAATAATCAGCAACCTGCATAAAAAATGAACAAACTGAACAAGGATGACAAGAAGAAACGAACAAAATGAACAAAAACATAACAAAACAATCAACAATATGCCCAAAAAAAATCAACAAAATTGTCAGAATGAAGATGAAATGAACAAAACAATCAACAATATGCACAAACATACTGTAGCGACGTAATTTACAAAAATCCACATAAATGATCAAAAATAACCAAGAGTATAACCAACAAAGAAAAAGAATATGTGTCAAGAAGACAAAAAAAAATTAAATGTAGGGAAAAGAATGAGCTAAATGTGCAAGAAAATGAACAAAAGCACCATTTGGGAAAAAACAAGTCTAGAGAATAAAGTCAATATTAAAACCATCTCCAAGGAACAAGCATAAATTCCACTGATAATGTGGTTTATTGACACTAACTTTGGCCATAAACGCTGATTGAAATGTGTCATTTCCTCAAAACGTTGACTTTTTGGTCTGTTATGTCATTATTTCTGAACACACGAAGCAGCAGCTCAGCTCTCACGTGTACCGTATACACATGTAATAAACCCATATGCAATGAATTCATATTGATTTACAGAAATTCAAATCAACATTGCTCTGAAACCGTGGTGACGAAGGCAACCGTTGTTTCCACATCATATAAAATTAAAATGCCACTACACGTGTGTTGCCGTTTTGTGCCACTTGGCATAAATTCACATCCATAGCAGAGCAAGAATATGTCCAGTATATGTGAACGTGAGGTATATTTTTGATTTAATTGGGTGAAATTATCGAGAGTGACCTGGTCAAAGAGCAGCACCGACAATGTGACAGCGATAACGGTGGAACAAAACCAAAATAACACGATAAAATTCAAGGGCGAAGGTTTCGTCTGGACACTGGGCCCCTTCGGAGCATCTTTAAAATAATCAATATGTTCGTAAATAATCAATAATATGAATAAACATGGGCCGAATCGTCGAGGAAATTAGCAAAGATGAGCAAAATGATCAAGAAAATCAATAAAAATAAAAACGAAAAAGTCAAGAAAATAGGTTAAAAAAAATGAGCGAAACTACAGGATCAAAAGATGAATAAAAAAATTTGCCAAAATATTTTAAAAAATGAACAAAATAATAAAGAAATAGACTAGGAAGGAACAAAATATTCAGGACATGTAGCAAAACTTAGCAAAATAATGAAGAAAATATAAAAGAAAAACCAACAAAAATGAATAAAACGTTAAAAAAAATCAAGAACAATGGGTAAAAATGAGCCAAAATATTAAAAAATAAACAAGATAAAAAGAAAAGGAATAGAAATGAACCAAATACAGTATTCAGGAAATATAGCAAAAATTAGCAAAATACTCAAGAAAATAAGTTAAAATTAACACACTAATCAACAAAAATGAATTAAAAAAATCAAGAAAATGGGTAAAAATGAACAAAATGATCAAAAATCAGTAAAAATGAACATAATAATAAAGAAGAGGACTAGAAATGAACAAAATATGCAGGACATATAGCAAAACTTAGCAAAATAATCAAGAAAATATAAAAGAAACATGAATCAACAAAAATGAATAGAAAAAATAAAAACAAGAAAATGGGTAAAAATGAACAAAATTACTAAATAATGAACAAATTGATCAAAAATGAGTAAGAATGAACAAAATAATAAGAAAAGGAATTGAAATGAAAAAATAGGAAATATTGCAAAAATTACCAAAATAATCAAGAAAATAAGTAAAAATTAACAAACTGATTAAAAATGAAGGAAATAATAAAGAAAAGGAGTAGAAATGAACAAAATACTCAGGACATAGAGCCAAAATTTGCAAAATAATTAAGAAAATAAAAAAATTAACAAAAATACACAAAAAAAATAAAAAGAATGGGTAAAAATGAACAAAACTGAACAAAACTATCAAAAAAAATGAGCCAATATAGAAAAATATAGAAAAATTAACAAAATAAGAAAAGGAATAGAAATGAACAAATATTCAGGAAATATAGCAAAATAATCAAGAAAATAAGTATAAATGAACAAACCAAATCAACAAAAATGAATAAAAAAATAAAAAACCAAGAAAATGGGTTAAAATGAACAAAATTACTAAACAATGAACAAATTGATCAAAAATGTGGAAAAATGAACAAAATAATAAGAAAAGGAATCGAAATGAACAAAATATTCAGGAAATATCGCAAAAATTAGCAAAATAATCCAGAAAATAAGTAAAAATTAACAAACTGATCAACAAAAGTGAATTAAAAAAACATCAAGAAAATGAGTAAAAATGAACAAAATAATAAAGAAAAGGACTAGAAATTAACAAAATACTCAGTACATAGAGCAAAAATGTGCAAAATAATCAAGAAAATTTAAAAAATCAACAAAAATACACAAAAAAATAAAAGATAAAAAGAATGGGTAAAAATGAACAAAACTATCAAAAAAGGAGCCAAGATATAGAAAAATTAACAAAATAAGAAAAGGAATAGAAATGAACAAAATATTCAGGAAATATAGCAAAAATTTGCAAAATAATCAAGAAATTAAGTAATAATGAACAAACTAATCAACAAAAATGAATAAAAAATTACAAATTAAGAAAATGGGTTAAAATTAACAAAATTACTAAACAATGAACAAAATGATCAAAAATTAGTAAAAATAAACAAAATAATAAAGAAAATGACTAGAAATGAACAAAATATTCAGGAAATATAGCAAAAATTTGCAAAATAATCAAGAAAATAAGTAAAAATGAACAAACTAATCAACAAAAAATAAAAAAAATCAAGAAAATGAGTTAAAATGAACTAAATAATAAGAAAAGGAATAGAAATGAACAAAATATTCAGGAAATGTAGCAAAAATGAGCAAAATAACCAAAAATGAACACAGTTATCAAAAATGAGTAAAAATGAACAAAATAACAAAGAAAAGCACTAGAAATGAACAAAATATCCAGGACATATAGCGAAAATTTGCAAAATAACCAAGAAAATATTAAAAAATCAAGAAAATGAACAAAAAAAGTAAAAAATCAAAAGAATGGGTAAAAATGAACAAAACTATCAAGTAATGAACAAAATGATTAAAAATGAGTGAAAATGAACAAAATAATAAAGAAAAGGACTAGAAATGACCAAACTATTCAGGACATATTGCAGAAATTAGCAAAATAATCAAGAAAATATAAAAGGAAAACTAATCAACAAAATGAATTTTAAAACAGTGCGTTAGACGTAGACGTGTGCGGTTAAAGTGGGGATTGAACAGCTTTCGGTTTGTTTGCTGATTCGTCAGACGTAAACAGCCAATCACGGACCTCGCCCCGTTAACGGGCGTCGGTTCTCGTCTCACTGAATACGATCATTTCTCGAACCTCCAGCTGAAGTGGAGATTTGAGAGGATTGTTTTCTTGCTTATGGATTTTTAGGGTTCCAAACGTGACAGTACGCAACAAAAAAAATGTCAGGTATTAGATATTTATAAGTATTTTGTTCTGTTTCATTAGTGCGATTGCTGAGTCATGCAGGAATCCCACCGTTGTTGTCTTCACTCTTTAATATTCTTCTTCCACTTCCGTACATTTTTTGTCCAGTTCAAACCATTCAAACTTAATATGCTTCATCTCATTCAGTTCATCTGTGATATTGCTTTTCATAATTCTAGCCTTTATATATATTTTTTTAAATATTACGCTTTTTTTGACAGTTTTTTCCCATAGGAAGTGAATGGAGAACTTTAGCGGAATGTGTGGTTACCGTGGCAACGACAGTGCTTTGATCCTTTGGTTACGACTCCGCTGAATAGTTAATTTAACTCTTGCACTTTTCCGGCAAGTTCAACTATTTATTTTATATTTATTCTATATTCAAATGTCAAACGTAAGAGCACATAGGCAGGAACAGGAATCACGTTGATTATTTATTTATTAGGATTCTGATTGGCTGGCATATCTTCATGCTTGTCCATGGGTTGGACATGGACACATATAGGGGGATTTGTTTCTATAAATACCCGGCTGCATGAATCGGTGGCCTCGGTCCTCCTGAGAGTCCGTTTCATGACTGGTTTTGTCAGCTGCACTTGGAAACACGGTCAAAGTCCTTCAGACGCTTCGTACTCGCTGACCTTCATCTTCTCAACGTGTGACAGACGTCGTCTTTTCACATTAAGGAGGCAAGAAATGGCACAAATGAGTGAAATCATTCAGAGAATTTCAACGCGAAGCGTGTCTATTTTGGATAATCTAAAATATAAAACATGTCCTGGGTGGTTTAACCCTTTTTTTGTTTGCTACATCATTCCATACATGTTCTTTCACAGTTTGGACGTCTGCAGTATTAATGTACAATGTTGAAACTAATGAAAAATAAGGAAAAAAAAAAACCACTGGAGAAGGCGCGCCCAAACTTTTGACTGGCAGTGTCCATCTCGGTATTTATTTGCACTATGTAGATGAGACAGTTCAGAATAAAGCAGCTAAAATTTCCTTTTTATACCAACGTACAACACACTGTCCCGGTTTTTCATCTCGCTATAGTTTCCTCGTTTATGAAAAATCTGTAATTTTTTGGCACTCGCTGTTCTTTTTCACACCAGTTACAGTATTTAGATCAAACTCATCATCTTTCTGCACAGTTGCCACAAAAATCAGGTACAATGAGTCTTTTGGGGAAGAAGGAAGTTATTTAAAGCTTCTTTTTTCCTCAGGGCTTCGCTTGGAGACGAGACGCATAAAATCATATATTATTAGGATTAATTCATTCTTTTGCCTTCGTTGCTTGTTTAGGTTGTGTTTGAAATGTGGTAAATGAATTCAGTGTATGTTGTTTTTGTTAATGAAGTGAATTAATTGCAACCTTTTCATGCATGAATTATTAATTAAGTGGGGTTTTGACATTTTCAGCCTTATGGTACTTTCCAAACAATCTTTAAAATATTGTCACGTATTTAAGCAAAGTTGTGGTTGGAAGTGGTTAAATTATGTTCATCGGGGCATGTTAGTGTAGTGACATACACGCAAAATTATGCTTTATTACGATTTGATCAAGTATAAAAAAATTTGAAAGTTTTGGTTTTTGTTCATTTTTTAAAACATTTTCTTCTCGGTTTATTTTCATTCACTTATCTTCATTTTGCATCTAACTTCGTTCATTTAATTGATGAGTTTTTTTTTTGTTCCTTGCTTTGCACCTTCTTGATTGTTTTTCCTCATTTTGTTTATATTTCTTCTAATTTTGTTTTTTTCTTTTTTTCATTTTTCTTCTTTTCGCATCAAAGTTGGTGCATTTTCTTGACTGGTTTGTTCATTTGCTGACAATTTTGTGCATTCTTCAAATTTTGTTCACTTTTTCTTGAATTTTTGATTGTTTTGTTAATTTTTCTTGTAATAATGTTCACTTTTAGTGAATTGCCTCAGTATTTTGTACCTTTTGCTAATTATCTTTCTGCATTTTCCCGATTATTTTTGTGCATTTTAAGTCAGAATACTCTATATGTCTCACTGCGTTTTGCCTTAACTTTTGCATTGCTATGAATTTAATGCTACCTTCTTCCGGTGCAGTGGCGTGAACGCCACGGGTGAAGTTAAAGTTAATTGGGATTCAAATAAATAAATAAATAAACAACATGGAGCTCTTCAACCAATGAAATGATTTTCCCGGCACAGCGGTGTCTCAGACAACGAACTCTTCTGACAACGAAAAATTTGGATACTGAAGAAAAAAACTGCAAAAAATTTCACTCTGACAATGAAAATTAAT
>JAQQAE010016328.1:0-11792 GCA_029823295.1 Pseudamia nigra
GCATGAACCAAACATAATCTTCTGTATTCCTGCTTGTTACCTGAACCCAGGCAATTGAAATGCAGAAAAAGCCAAGCCAAGGTGAGTCAGTCTGGTACCAGCAGTGGAAAAGATGCTTTACAGGCATTGAGTACACCAAAATCAGCTCTGGCTCCGCATCCCAACATGACAAGCATGTGGAAAAATGCCAAGCAATACTTAGGATTAGCTGTGATTCGGTGTTGAGTGGGGAGTATCAGTGAATTCAAAGTGACTTAATGCATTTTCAGTATCACAACCAGCAGAAAAGAAGTGTTGGCAGTCCTTCAGACACCGTCATAGCCAAAGTGGTGACACCTTCTTAGTTTTTATCTGACAGGAGGTGAAGCCGGGAAACTCTCCTGAAGCCTCAACGAGTTATGTCTTCTTTCTGACTCTTAGCAAACGTCAACTGAACCTCTCAACCCTGTCTGCATGTGTCATGTTTTATTTATATAATGACCCGTCTTCTGGAGAAGTGAGCTGCTTCCTTAAAGAGGGAAGTGAAGCTTCCAACGTTCAAATAACATGTAGTTTTTATCTTTTAAAGGAAACAATCTGAACTGCTTTTCAGCACTTTTCTCAGAGATTTGGCTTTTTAACCGCACCCTGAGCTTAACAAAAAGGGTTTAGTGCACTTGTAAAATGTTTGAATTAAGGAAGGCATTTAAACGTTGTTGTTGTTGTTTGTTTTTAATGGGATGAACAGAGTAAGAGTGGCTCTAGTAATGAGCTCCAGAAGAATAACAGAAAGGCCTGGTTGAAGCTTTATTACAGGCATCAATCATCCATCAGTGGGATGAGCGAGTGTGCAGAGATACAGTAGGAGGAACAAAGTGTGATGCAAAGTGACAGCTCATGGGTTGTTGTTACATTTTCACCGTGGATAATTACATAACTCTAGCAGATTCCATGGTTTCGAACTGACTGTGCTGCAACTGCAGAAAAATCCAGCAGAAACACAGACTGCACTTAATAGCTGTTTTTTTAAATAGATAACTAACCATAAGATGCCCGTGGCAGTGACAACTGGTGCAAAGAGTAGGAGCAGTGGTTGTGATTTTACAGTATCTGCACTGAATTTGTACCACAAATACAAAAGAACAGCGACTGCCGAGCTTCATGACTTTCTGCTGTCATTTACAATATGTGTCACATTTTCATACTACTTCACATGGTCACATATTTTCACATACTTGCAGTGGGGATTGATGAAAAAATTGTATAATTTAAGCAAGTTCTCTGATTTGTAACTAAGTGTAAGTTAGTGTAAAATATACAGCATAAGATGGGGTTTTAAATTAATGCTGCGTTTCCCAAACTGAACGTCAAGGCCTTGTGTAATTTTTGTTAATTCGGCTTATTATTTTGTTCATTTTCCTGATTATATTGTTCATTTTATTACTTCTGCCAAAGAGGTTATATTTTTGTTGGCATTAGTTTATTTGTTAACCTGTTTGTATGTTTGTGCACAACATGGTTATGAATAGGTTTGGATGAAATTTTTAGAATAGCTCAGAAATGGCAGAGATTCTTGCAGCAATGTGGACCATCATCTGGATCCAGAGGATTTTTTAAAGGATTCCTCACCACAGTCGACATTTGCCCTTTTTACTACACAAACAACAACCAAAAAATTTGGCCAAAAACACAGGATAATACCATAATAGATTCTGTCTATGGGCAATATTCCAGATATAATGATCCAGAATGCTCATACTCACAGGGGTTGAGGAAAAATAGCTACTGCAAGGTTGCAAATAAATCTGTAGACATAAAACTGACACCAAATTGTACGTCTGCTGATTCAATAATGTGAACACAGATTTGATGTATCTTCAACATTTACAGAGCTAGATCATTGTTATGATTGTTTGACTGCAAAAAAACTGAAGATGTGAAAATAACAGCTATAAATGTTATTCCTGAACCACAAAAAAAGGCTAAATGCTAGAAAGTACATGGAATGGACAAGATAAAGACTTGGCTAAAAGTATAAGAAATGAAAAAAAATGTAGCAGTTTCCAAACACTTGTCAGCTCAAGAACCAAAAAAATTTATTTTATGTGTCCTTCAGGCTGGAATTAACAGTTATTTTTTTTGGGGGGGGGGTAGTATACAACAGGAAAGAAAGAGAAAAAAAGCACAGTTCCTAGAATTAGGCTCCATAGGCAGCAAAATTATGGTCTCATAGAAAAAAACCCTCATATGCGCAGTTAGCAGACAAGTTACCCACAATAACAAAGCAAAGTATCAGAGAGAGCTCAGGTGTGCATGTCGGTGTGTTGTGGTGGTCGCTGGATGCATTGTGTCGTATCAGTTCTGACAGGAAGTCAGAAATCCTCTTCAGTGCATAAAGCCCAGATGCTAAATTCTATGCCAGCTACCATGTCGGCCCATGTCCATAGAAGAAGTTCAAACTTAACCCCAGGTCAAGAATCCTCTAAAGTTCAACTTAACCCTCGGTCAAGAATCCTCTAAAGTTCAACTTAACCCTAGGTCAAGAATCCCCTCTCAGCGCATATAGGCAGATGTTAAGTCCTATGATAGTTACCATGGTGGCACATGTCCATAGAAAAGTTCAGCCTGCTGCCTGTCAGTGTTGGTGAAAGCGGGGGAAGGGCGAAAAGCGGCGCTCATTCCTCCAAGCAGTGTTTCCTCCAAAAGGGGGGTTGCGCTAGTCACACAAGGCCAGAGAAGGCAGTCAAAACAATGAGATAAGACGGTCACACTTGCAGAGGCAGAGAGAATTTGACTCCTCAATGCAAAATTTTATATTTTCTTTTAGTACCAGACCTCCAAAGTACATCCCATGAAGAGACCCCAGCACTCCAGTGTTGTAACCCACTCTTCGATTTAACTCAGAAATCGTCCATGTTGTGCTGCCAGTTCTCTTCCCAACTGCTTGATTTGGAGACAAAAGCTTTGCTGGGCTTTGAACAGCTTCTCCGTGTGCTTTTTCAAAATACCAGGAAACTCCCAAGTCAATCAGCAGTAATCCTGTTATTGTGGTTCCGAATAGATACATGTCCATCACACCCCCAGTGGACAGTGTCTTAAAAACACATAAGTCCCCACGCGTCCACGGATCCTCACATGTCCAGCAGCCGCTGTCCTCTGAGGACCCTTGGGTTCCCTTCGACCCTTCTTTCTGCATGTCAATTTCATTGAGGTCCAGCTGGTCAATTCCATGTTGCTTTGGGTTTAGGGAGAGACTCTGACAGAGAGTGAGCAAAACACACAGACAAGACACAGCAAGCAGGGAAAACTGGGACAGGAGCAGATAGAAAATGTGTTCATTCTCTCTGGAAGCCGGAAAAAAGAAAATGAACCGCAACACACATTTTTATTTACGGTGGCCGTCGTTTCCTCCCATATCCTCCATCTCTCATTTCCTCTGAAAATAGCCTACATTAAAAGTTTTAACCTTTCAATGAGTTTTCAAGTCAACTTTTTTATGACTTTGCCTCACAGCAGGCTGCTGTCATTTGTTGAGGGTGGTCCAAAAGCCTCAAGCATCCAAAAAAAACCGATTTATATTTACAATTAATAAGGATATTTACCATACTGACCAAGGACTGATCATTGGAGGAGAAATTTTTAGTCAGGCATCTTTGGATCCTTCTGGAAATTTTTGCCACCAGCCACCTCATTTCCTATGTTCTGGTGGAGTATTCAAGAATATGAACAAGATAAAGTTGTGCATGAACAAAATAAGTGACAAAATAATAGAAACTATCAAAATAAGTGACAAAATGAGCAAAATAAGCAATGAAAAGTGATAAAATTAATAAAAAAATGAGTCAAATAAGTGACAAAAACAGCAAAATACGTGACAAAAAGTGACCAAAATGGAAAAAATAGGTGACAAAATGAGCAAAATAAGTGACAAAATGGACAAAAAACAGGCAAAATAAGTGGTAATGTATAAAAATAAGCAAAACAAGAAATGAAAAGTGACTAAATGAACAAAAATGTGCAAAACTACTGTCAAAAAGAGCAAAATGACAAAAGGGTCAAAAATTAAAAAAAAAAGTGACAAAATGAAGAAACATGGGCAAAGTAAGTGATTAAATGAACAAAACTGAACAACATAGGTGGTGAAACAAAGAAAATAAGCCAAATAACATACAAAATCAGCAAAATAAGTGATGAAATGTACAAACATAAGCAAAAAATATATGAGAAAAGTGATAAAATCAACAAAAATGAGTAAAGTAATTGACAAAATCAACAAAATTGCACAAAATGCTGCATATGACAAAATGAAAAAAACTAATAAAATAATGGACAAAATGAGCAAATGTTGGGCAAAAGATTTTTGATAAACTGACATCTATTTTTTTTTTTACTGTGAGCTTAATGAATCCACGCATATCATTTTCATTTATGAATGTAAATGTAGGTGTGTATGAATATACATTTAACTCATATTGTGGTTTTTAATTGACAACATTAAATTCAAAAGATAAAAAGAAGCACTGAAGCAACAAAATGAAATGACCAAAGGTTCAAAATAGTCTAAGAATGGCTAATAATAAAATAAGCAACAATGAATCCAACAATGAACAAAAGTGTCATTGTTTATGTATGCAAAGCTTGGTACTATACATAAGTACTATCTGCTGAGTACTTTCAAACCCCTTTCACTGCATGTTTTACTGATACTGAGGGGTACGACGTCCCCATCCCGCCTGACATTTCCCCCTGTCTGTATCTTATAATAAAAGTAGATTGACTTTCATGTATGTTTGATAACCTGAGTAAAGTTTGAATAAACAGTAATAGAACAGTATTTTAAAGTGGCCTTTGTCTTTTTTAACACTCACTGATCCAGTACGAGTTTCACTCATTCCTTGTTTCATGGTTAACTATGCTGCCTTCTAGAGGTTGTACCATTTCATTACAGTGTTAACAGACTATAAATCCAAGGACATTCATTCACTTTTTCCCTCCATACTGAGCAGCAGATGCCCGTGATGCTGCATGTCCTTGTTAGGTGCTTTGGTATTAAAAATGAACACCTTGTATCGACATTTATTAACTTCACACAGAGCCAGGTGACCTCAGGTGAACTGAACATGCATTTTTTTCCACTTGACAGAACATGCCAAGACGTGGATTTCAGATTTGTTCCACTTATCCTAACAAAGCTCTCTGTGATCTGCATAACATTATGATAATATTGCAGCAGGATATCCCTTGGAATAAACATGAGTATTGATGGGGATGAGATGGAATTTAGGTGTTTGGTGCTGAATCTGGTGTGCTCTTGTTCATTCCGGGGATTTTGGGGGGGTTTACGTGGTAATCGGATTGGTAGGCTACACAGGCTGCTTTTTTATTCCTGTGCTATTTTATGGGTGATGAGCAGCCGGGTGTAAGGAGAGATGGGGCCTGTGCTACAGCTAACAAAATCTGGCATGTAACAAAGACACACAAAAAAGATTAATGGGATGTGAGGAAACAAGACAAAAGCTGGGAGAGAGGAGAGGCAGAAGGAGTTGTGTACATAGGGGGGAGTTATTTTGATTTGTGAGGGGAACAATGTGTACAGAAACAACCAACTGTAGCTCTTTTAAAACTTTTAACATCCACCCTCTATGTGGATGAGAAGAACTATAAAACCATGAATTAAATTGCATTTCAAAGAGTCTGTGTCTGTGTCAGACCTTGTCTGTGTCGTCCATTATGAAGTGCTTCTGGCTTCTTCTTTTACTGTGTTTCATGTCTTTTGTAAATATTAGGGAGTGCCACCAATATGTTAACTTCTGTACAATTCTATTAAATATCACTGCTTATTGTTTCTTATTCTGCTGTTTCATGTATTTCAGAGTATTCCCTAATAGCTCCCTATACATAGCTGTATTTAGCCTTCCAGGGCCTGCAGCTTAGATGCACACCCACAGCGTGATGCTGTGACCAGCATGCTTCACTGTGGAAATGATCTGTTTATTATAATGTGCAGTGTTTCAAAACTGCATGTAGTCTGATACTAAGAAGGTCAATAATAATAATAATAATAATAATAATAATAATAATAATAATAATAATAATAATAATAATAATGGATTGGATTTATATAGTAAAAACAAGACAGTGCTATTGCACCAAAATGTAGTATTCTTAACGTTATTTGACCGTCATTATTGGATTATTTGATTATGAAATCCATAGCTATTAGCATTTGGAATTGCATACATATCATTGTCAGTTCAATAGTTATTCATGAAAAATAATACTTCCATAATGGAAGTTTTCTTCTGGATTTAGCTCCATAAATGCTGAAAATACATCAATGTCAAATCCGTGGGAATATTACTGAATCCCCACATTTTCCACAACAGTTTGGTGTCAGTTGCATGTCTATAGCTTTATTTTCTACCTTACAGTAACTATTTTTCCTCAACACTTGTAAGTATAAGCATTCTGGATCATAATATTGCTATATCTAGATCAAACGTTGTGGTTTGATAGAATCTATTACAGTGTTATTTTATGTTTTCTGTGATACAGAATTTGTAGTGTGTAAAGGACAAATGCTGAATGTGTTCCTGTCTCACAAAGGTGAAGAATCCTATAAAAATCTTCTGGATCCAGACAATGATTCAGATCACTACCAGAATCTAATCAATTGGTCTTTATACCATTTCTGACCAACTGAAAACATAACCTTGGCAGTAATAATGGCTTTAACTAAATTCTGGGGCATGTTCTGTGACATGGAAAGGCTTTTGTATCCATACTTACACTTTTCACTAACATTTTCACAGATGTGGTCTTAGAATGTTCTTTTGTCTTCATAGTGTATTTGAAACCAGGAACACTCATTGACCAATGACTGGACCTTCCAGATATAGGCGTCTACTTTTATTCAGTGCAATCATTTCTGTAGCTGGAATAATCCCATACAACAGACTTTGATTTTGTTTTTTAACTAGATTTTCTTTTTCTGACTTTCTTGTCCTGACCTGAACCCCTAAATCTTAGTCATGTTTCAACTAATGTATACAGGCTCTGGTTTCGACAGACTGCTCCCGTAAATTGGTTGGAAAATGAAAGCTGTGTGAGTTTTCGTATCAGTTAACACAACTTTGTAACGTGATGAGTTTGAGTTAATTTGCCTTCTTCAGCGTTGCATATGCTGCAGTGTGACAATCTATTGCTCAGCCCCATTACTGTGAACATGTGACTCCTTTCTGACACAAACCATAACTTACTCCTCAGCATTTTCCTCAGAGTTTTGCAGGAATTGTTCACCATAACTCATCTTAGCTTGCAGTTTGTGAGCTTATATTATCTTTTTGGGGAAAATATGTCAGATATAATTTGTGTGCTCTTTTAAAAGTTAACATTGCATGGCTGTCTCTTAAAATGGCCTGACAATGCAGCTTCAGCAATTCTGTAACTTCACATAGCAATGTAACACTGCCCCCAAGTGGTGACTTGACAGAAATGCAGCGTTATGGTGAAGGCTGACAGTGGCACTGCTGGGTACTTGTATCTATTCAGTCGTACTCTTTTTATTCTTATCCCTCTCTGTGTGGCAGGTCTGTTGGGAATGGTGGCCCACATGATGTTTACTACAGCTTTCCAGCTCACAGTCAGTCTGGGTCCAGAAGACTGGAAGCCTCAGACATGGGACTACAGCTGGTCATACATGTGAGTACTGTACTTCACAGTCTGCACAAAAGCAACATTAAAACTCAAGTTCCTCAAATCTGTGTGTGCATAATGAGCAGATATGAGCACATTTTACATCAGGCTGGTCATTTTAATTGCCATTTTTGTCATTTTCATGATTATGCACAGGAGAAATGTTACTTTATAATTCTAGTGACCCAAGAAGAAGTATAAGCACTCATAAAAACAAGTGTTTGAGTAAAACAATTCATGCTAATCAAGTAGTCAATAACTTCAAAGAATAAAATTTATTACTGCATAATATGCTGCATTCAGATTGGTCATTTTTGTTCATTTTCTTAATTTTTGATCATTTTGTTGCTTATTTGGTTGATTTTTGTTCAGTGTTCAGTGGTTATTTTGTTTTTTTGCTCATTTTGTTCACTTTTAGTCATTTTGTTGCATAACTGACCTATTTGAACACTTTTGTGCATTTTGTTGTTGATTTTGTTTTTTGTTCAGTTTCTTGATTACAGTACATTAGCCATTTTTGTTAATTTACTCAATTGTGTTTCCTCATTTTTGCCTATTATGTGGACTTTTTTGTAAATTTTATCATGTAAATTTTATAATTTACTGTATTTTGTTCAGTTTTTTTAACTTCTTGGTTATTTTGTTAATTGTGTTGCTTATTTTGTTCACTATGTAGATTTTTGCTCATTTCATTGTTTATTCATTTTTCTTAAAGTACTTGATTTATTTATTTTTTTAATGGAAAATGTTTAGTTGAAAATGCTAGTGTTTTTCACTTCAACCTTCTTTATTCCTACTCATTGTACTGTGGCCAAAGTAACTTAGTAGAAGTACATTTTTTTCATTACAAATGTAACTAAGTAAGAGTAAAATGTATTCTGTAAAACACCTACTGTACTCTCAGAAGCACATCTATTTGAAAATATTACTCGAGCACATGTAAAGGACTGAAAGTACCCACCTCTGATTATTAGCTGAGACAGAAACATGCCGCACATAAAAACAGACAGCACTCATTTATGAATGTACTGTACTTTGACTTGTATGTCACTGCAAAACATGTGAAGTCTGCATATTCATTCATGCAATTCATAACATAACCAAATAATCCATTTGATTATCAAAGATGGGTCAAGCATCAACAGTCTGTTAAAAATATGTGAGACAATGAGAAGTTTTAAAATAATGTTCTTAGTGAAACATGAAGGGATATGTATATTTCACCATGTGCGGTACAAAACACAATATAAAAATTCAAGGTATCTGTGAAATTTAAAGGTGCAGTCATCAATGCTGGCAAACTAGCTAGTGGCCCATGATTAGTCACAGTTACTTTAAATGATTACACGGCTGACCTGCCAGTCAACACAGCTTGCAACCTCATAGTCGCACAAGCTCATGCACTCGCTCACAGAGTTGAAAAAAGTCGTAGCAATAGCTACTATGGAGCTAGCAACTGTAGTTTATCTAACCACGGGATGACTGAGGAGAGACAGCCTGCATCTGAGATTCCTTCAACATCCGGTACAAATGTGAGGCTATAAGCCAGGTTGACTGACAGGTGGCCTGTTTAATTATTTATATCAGTCCACCATGAACAATCGACTACTAAGTAGTTTGCCAACATCATAGACAGTACTTGTAAATGATTACAAGCACTTTCTATACCATCCAAACTTTCAGTTAATTGAATAAATTAAGTTTCTCAAATAAGATTCAATAGCTGACATATTTAAACATTGAAAACATTTTGTCCTTTATTTTCTGTCACATCTTCATGTTTAAGATTCACAAGCAATGGTGTGCTTATGTGAATTTTGTGTTTGTTTTGTGCTTGGATGCAGTGTAAATGTTTGATGATTAGTGTTATAGGCTGTTTACACTGTAAAGGAGCACAAGAGACACACTGAAAAACTCAGGAGCAAGTATGAGAATGTTGATTTTATGTTAAGAAGGAAAGGGCTGCAAGAACAAATCAATCTCTTATGCAAAATTCACATAAGCACTCAAGTACTTTGCACATTTAACATAGTGAATTTTTAACATGTAGCTCACTTTTTGGTCTAAAATGTCGTAATCTGAATAAACAGATTCGGCTTTTTGTGTGTCTTTAGTTTAGCGTGGAGCTCATTCACAGCCTGCATGGCGTCCTCGGTCACCACCATCAACCGCTACACCAAAACCATCCTGGAGTTCAAGCACAAGCGCAGGAACATTGAGAAGAACCTGAAGATCAAGCAGAAGCTGCTGGAACTGGACTCTCCAGAGCAAGTGTGGGACATGTACATCAGCTCTGTGCCGAGCACTGCCGAGGAGCTGCTGGACCTGTCCTCCAACGGACGCAAACTGTCCAACACCTCCATCTTCCTGGATCTCAATGACCTGCCCGACCCACAGGGAGAGGAATACTGCTAGAGGAGCAACGTGTAGCATTCAAAACATCAGCGAGTCAGAATGAAGAGATGCACAGGTGTAATTACTATAAACAAATATGAACATGGTGTGCTGTCAACAAAAGAATGTCCTGTTGTCATGAAGGAGATGGCAAATTACCAGCATCCAACAAACACATTGCATTCATATCCAGTTGTGTTTCAACCACTAGAATATCTAATGCTCAATATTCACGTTTCTTTTTGATTTGTTTTCAGCTAACTCCTGATTTATTTTTTTTTAATAGTGTTTTTTCTAATCTGTAGTTAGAAGTGAAGGTTAAGGTGCATTTGAGTTGTACCCAAAGGTCAGAATTTCCACATTCCTATTTGGAAATTTCAACTGGATTGCATTCAGAGTCAGAATTCCAACTCAGAAAGTCAGAACAACCCCATCAACCCTGACTTTACAATTCAGTACGGTTACCAAATGAAGCAACTGAGTGAAGGCTGCAAATTTCTGATGTATTTCTTCTATATAAACGTCAGCCATAGATATAGTACTATTCAATTTTTAGCCATTGCATGTTACTACGATGTTTGTATGTGCAAAATGCCACATACAAATGTTATCATGTACAACGCACATCTGTTTGGAACTTGTCTATATTTCGAGTGAGCCAGCTTTCCAGTAAACATCCATGTTTTTCCAACTTTGCAACTGGAACGCGATCAGCTCGGAGTTTACGTCACTTTTAGCTCCGACCTCCGACTTCCGAGCCAAATGAAATGTACAGCAGCAGTCAAAAACTCAGCAAAAAGTGTAAATTCTTGTGCCAAGTAAACAAGTAGCTTGAAGTTGCTTTTTTCATACACTTAGAACTGAAAATGAAACGAAGTAATGAAGCAGGATAAATAAAACCGTCACATCATGCTAAGGGGTGTCTATCTCCTAAAGGTGTATCCAACATGGCGCCCATTCAGCCTATGGAAGGCTGCTCAGTGGCGATGTAGCAATAAAAAATGATTTCCATGTTATTTTGGCGCTCACTGCAAAGGCATACTAGTGATTCCCCTTTCCACACCATCTCACTCCTCCAATGGCCTCTCAGACTGTGCACCGTGGATGGCGTCAGATTTTAAAACCTATTTTTTGAAGCAAGGCGTGTGGTTTTCCTTCTGTCGACTGGACTGGAAATTTGGTTTGAAGACGTTTCGCTACCTATGCAGGGAGCTTCTCCAGTTTGAACGTTTCAGCAGTTTAAAATGATTCAAAACTTGATGTTATAAAAATTGATAATATTAAGAGTCACTTCTGACATTTTTTGCAGCTGTAGATGTCCTATCAGCAGTTTTACAGACGTCTCATTTGTCATCATCGTCCAGTTAATATGATGCTTCGATGGTGTCTAACTATGCTAGCTAGCTGTTTACCTGCTGATAACTAAATCAATATGACCGTTTATCCAAGTGTGCCCCTATACAGTGTATCTCAAAAGCCTACACAGCGCTGTTCAAATGCCAGGTTTTTGTGAGATAAAAGGTGAAACCAAGATAAATAAATTCACTACTTTTTCCACCTTTAATGTGACATTTCAGTTTGTTGATAAACAAACTGAAATGTTTCAGGGAAGTGAATTAAAAATAAATAACTGCGGATGTGGTTGTATTTGGACTTAACCAGTTACATTCAAACTCATGTTAAATTGGAGTCAGCACACACCTGCCACCATTTAAAGTGCCTTT
>JAQQAE010016329.1:0-11792 GCA_029823295.1 Pseudamia nigra
AAAAAATGCATAATGAAGAAGAAAAAAACGTGTATTAGTCGCTCTGCAGAACAGGTCGCATCTGTTCGGGGAACGTGTGCCAGAAGGGACAGCTCGCAGCTCGCCTCCTCTAGCAGCTGTCAGTGTGTCAAACAACCTATAGTTGAATTTATTCAAAATAGGAGTCGCTCTGATGTATTTGTCGCTCCACTAGCCAGACTATGCAAAAAAAACGCGACTTTTAATCAGGAAAATACGGTAATCCGCTTTTTATTGTCAATTTTCTGAAAAAAAAGAAAAAAACAAGGAAAACAAACAGTAGTAGTAGCAGTAGTAGCAGTAGTGGAACTAATGTTTTTAGCTGGACAATCAATAGTTCACACTTGAGTATTTGAAGTTCCACCAATTGTGGATTTCTCAACACTCACAATAGTCATGATTAAATATTTTGGCAAAACACTTTTTAAAAAAATATTGGTGCCTCGAGTTTTGTTATTTGTTTGTTAGATTAAAACATAAGTCATGATCCGCTTGACAAAAAGTACTTCAGTTTAGCTGCATTATTAAATATAAAACAAAAAAAACTGTTGTTCCCAAAAGTAAATGATGTCAGCTACAGTAAGTACACAAAGTCCAGCAAAGACTGCATGTCAGAAGTTAACAGCCTGTGTATACAGTATGTGTTGCGTATGTCTGATAGTGTATAGAAGAAACTGCATCTGAGCCTCTTCTCTTGTCTGTTGTGGATTCAGGGTGCGTTTCAGTACAGTACGGAGAGTCATAACTAAGTGTTGGTGAGAAGAATTTGCTTCAGTCTCTCAGTTTGTCAGTTTCAGGGAAGTTTCTGAGTTTTTTGTCTGTCCTGATTGCTCATACATATTCAAAGAAAGTACTCCTGAGGCTGCCTTGCTGATTGACAGATAGCTTAGAGCTGTCTGATTCTTGTGGCTGCTGTTGAATATTAATGGTAATTTATCAATAGCTCAGCATTTTTTGAAGGTATTTGAGTAGATATTCTTAGCTTTTGTGTGTTATGCTGCTTTAACCATTGGAAAATTACTGTACTCATGTTAATTGTTTAATATATTTATGCCTTAGTTGAGTCAGTGTGTTGACTTGCAACAAAAGTAATTGTAGCATCATATAATTACTTGAACACAAAGCTTACAATTTTAGTGATAATGAGTCAGGCCAAGTCATTGTAATGGACGTCCAATAAATGAAGACATATATAAAACATACATTCAGTACAATAGGAGTATAGAAAGACAAGTCATTTAACAATCACTGTTAAAAGCTTTGCATTTTACAATTCAATTCAATTGTATTTGTATAGTGCCAATCATAATCCAAGATTATCTCTAGGAGCTTCACAATTCAAGACCGAAACCTCAAGACTATACAGAGATTAAGTCCAACAGAACATCCAAGAGCAAGTCTACAATGCAACAGGGTTATTCCATGTTAACTCAACCAGTGCTTCCATGGGCACCATCTCAGTTTGCTCAAAATTTAATGAGATATACCTCTATGTGAGCAATGAAACATCCCCAAGTTTCATATCAAAATTCTAAGCAGTTTAGATTTTATGGTCCTTTAAACTTTAAGGGCCACACCCCTTTTTTGCCCCTGCAGATTGCATCATTCATTTCATGGGTTTTTGAAGACCCAGAACTTCATTTCTATACAAGCTATGAGCCCGAAAATTGGTACTAGCTTTATTCTAGCCTGCTCTTTCAGAATCCACTGGTTGCTGGTTAGGCTAGGTTGTACTTTCGTCAAGTTACAGGCATGTCAAAACAGTATTTTGGTTGGGCGGAATATATGTTTTTTTATTTTTTTAATCATAAAAAGGACCTCAAATTTCACTTGTTTAGTGTTAGTTGGGAAATAATCTATGCACAAAAGGAAATTATCTTAAATCAAACCACAAATGATGGTTTCAGAGGGCATGGAAAATGGTCTCAGCTCAGATAATACCCCCCAGGCCCCCTTTTTCAGGGGGGTAGCTGACCATGTAGATGGTACCCCAGATTAATAAAACTTTCACCACGTAAAGATGCATATCTTGGCTATGTCTGGTGTGAATTAGAACTTCTCAGCTCAACTCCTTCATATTAACTTGGCTTGGGGACAAACTGTTTGTTTCAATTGCCTGGTACTGTATATAATATCCATACCCAGTGCATGCAATAAAAAAACTGTCACAGGATACAATATCAAATGGTCAGAATTACTGTATTTTCACAAACATGCATGTAGCAGATACATAATGCACTCACAATAGGAGTAATCCTTTTTGATAAAGTTCTGTTTTTACACTTCATAGGAATTTATTTCAGTGATTTAATATAGCCGATTATGCGTGTTGTTGTCCCAAAGTGTCGGCCTGCCACAGTTTCAGCCTCAGCCCTATCACTATGTGAAAAAAATAGCATTTTATCATTATAAAGCAAAGTAAGTATACCTGTAAATCTGTAGGTTTGCTGATGACCAGACACACCTTGATTCTTTAAATTCCAGCTCTTTGTGGTTATATAATTGCATAGGCTGATGCTGCATGTGTGATTTTGTTAACTGTGCCGCTAACATCATCTGTTAGATATGATATAAATCGGAATTTTTAAGACTGTGCCATGACTATCAATCAAACACCACTGAATCTCTTTTGGGATTCTTTTTGAAAAGCAGAGTTTTTGTCTGTTTTCTGCAGTTTTCTCCACACCACAGCTGCTTTTGTATGATGGCAGCCCTCAGTGGGAGGTTCTGCTCACGTCTCCATTTATTGCAGCAGGTCTCAGGTCTGCTGCAGGTCTCAGGCTGAAAGAGCAAAGCTATTATATTCCCATCTGAGCAGATTGCATTTCAGATGAAGTGGAATTACCCATGGTTTGTGTCGGTGTAGTCTAGCTTTGTTGGGTTCTCCTTCAGTTTAGGTTTCTATTTTTTTTGCTCATGTCTTTGACCTGAAAATTGGAGCTGAGTGATACATGATAAAAATGTTCATATGAGTCAATATCCATTTTTTTTCACAATTAATTATAAAGTTTTGTTTTATTCAAATGTATGGCATGATTGCTGATCCAAAGTGAAAGATGTTTGTGGTTTTAATTTAGTTGTAAAAGATGTACCAAGACAAAATACGTAAAGATGTCAAAGAAACAATAAAACCCTAAAGATCCAATGTCACAAAATAATGCAAAATACTTGACGATATGTCAAAGACACAAAAAGATACAAACATCATAAAAGGAGCAAAAATACAAAAGCAATGTAAAAGATTCATAAGCATGAGACTGCAAAAGACCAACACCAACGAAAAATATGTGAAGACAAGGCAAGATTGGATTAAAGATACAAAAAGGCAAAGATGATGCAAAAGATGTATACTTCTGTCACAGCATTAAACCAAAATCAGTTAAATGAACATAAGAAAAATGTCTATATTGATAAATCTTCATCAGTAAATATCACAATATAAAATGTGCATCAGCAGGTCTTCCCATATTACCATAAAGCTCAACTTTTCATACCCTCAATTATGATCGATGGCGTTTCCCTCCCACTGTGGAGTCGCCACAGTTTCAGTTTCATTTGTAACCATTTGTTTCACTTTCACTTTCTGCTTGTTTGTTAAAAAATACACAGACACAACACTGTAAAAGACACAAAGCACATGTTGTGCGATGCAAATGTTGATCTCATAAACAGCAGTCCTGTGCTGTGATTGTGTCACCCTAACCACCATACCACCCTACAACCTTCTTCTAACAGATTGTACATGTCACAAACATCACTACCTGGTGACTTTGCCTCTTTTCACCACTAGAGCTTACTTTAAAAATTTTAATTGTTTGCAGCCGAAAGAGTTGCATAGTTTACTATACCTTCATGTTCACGTTTCTAAAATTGCAGTGCATGCCGGCCATTAATCAGTGGGCAAGAGCAGAGGCTGTATGGTGAGGCTGGTGTGGAAATAACTTTTAAGTTCTTTTTGGCTCCAAAATGTTACATTGAACTTCTCTCTAAAAATTCTCAGTGAAAACATGCTTCTTTTTTCCATTTAACATTTTATTGGGATCCATTAATAAGTGCTTTGGTTTTTGCTCTGTTATTAAGATATTAAGCGAGATAGTCGCGCAAATCTGTTCTGTGCTGGATTTTGATTGACGGGTCTCTATGACAGCTCCACTTAGCTGCAGTTTTTCTTACAAGCAGCTGTCTAGGTTTGGTGTGACAGATTTTCCTGCCACTCCACCTTTCATTTTCCAAAAACAGGTTTGATTTTTAGTTCTATAATACTGTACGTATTTTATATTTAAAATCTACGAAGGTTTGAATTTTGAGTGCTTAAATAAGAGAGAAATGTGAGAAAATGTTAATGCCTGTCTGAGAATGGTGTACAAAGTGTGTGGTGAGGGGTTTTACAGCCTTAAAACGAATTCAGTGGTGACCCGGCTAACGAATTGAATCCGTTCCGGCGTCGCGTTCATTGGGCGAATCATGCATTAGCGAGTTTTTCCATAGGAATCTACTTCACGGATTTCGCCTATCGCGGGTTATTTTTAGAACATAACCCCCGAGATAAACGAGGGACCACTGTAATCCTCCAATTCCACTTCAAAGACTTTTATGCCAACGTATGGCTTAAATTATTACTGAATGTTTTGTGTCTTTGTTTTTACATTTTATATTTTAAATTCATTATTTGAGGGTCACAACCAATTCTGTCGTATTGCTGTACAATGGCAATAAAGGCTTTCTGATTTCTGATTCTACACTACACCATAATTAAATTTAATACTTCTTAATGGTGTGAAGTATTATTGACCTTCACAAAATGTGATAGTGCCAAGAGGCATTGTCTTCTGGAATACTCTAACACAGGTCTTTTAATTCTTATGAGTTGACTTTGATTGACCTATCAGTGCAAATCTAATTTGGATGGGATTCAGGGTGCCTCACGCTTATGACTTTTTTGTGTCTGACATCAAAGCTTGTTTTCCTTGTTTTCCACCTAAGTTATATGGATACTTTCCTAAAATTGACGCTGAGAGACAGTAGTTTTGCAGTGTAACAGATGGCTGTTTGCTCTATCTGACTGCTGTGAAGGAATAGAACAGGACATCTTGAAAGGATGAGTGTGTGAGAACAGGGATATAGAACAAAGACAGTGAAGTTGTATTTTGGCCCTTTCTCAACACTTAAATTTGCTGTTTCTCTGTTCTCCAATTTGTTTTATTGAGCAGCTCATCACTGTATAAGTGGGTCACATTAAAAATGGAGATTAAAATGAGAAGAGAGAATGGGCAGTGAGATAGAACTGAATCCACGGGTTGATGAAAAAACCATTACATATGTGGCCACAGATTAATGCTTACAGTATATGTCGGAGTGAAAGACAAACCAGGCTGTAGTAGAGAATCTATCACCGTAAGCTCATCAAAACGCTGTGGCTGGGAGTTAATTGCCAGAGTCAGTGAGGAAAGATGCCAAAGGTTTATGAAGTACATTACATTGAACTCATTCACATGAGTTAAAACCACCTTAAGCTTGTTTTATTAAGTTTTTATTTACTATGTATTAATTCAGCTTATTCTCAGTCTTTAAAGTGCTGAACAGCACTGCTTCGTAGTCCTTTGATTTCTCCATTAGATACTTGACATGTCCCCACAGCATCACAAAGAGCTGATAGATTTCAAATCACAGCTGAAACCTCCCGCACAGTGACACTGTGGACTGTCAGTTATGTAAACACCAGCCCACACTCAGCGCTGAGAGCAACTTCACATCAAAAGTAAAACACAGTGAATGCTGCTTGCTGCTCAGCTTTCATCCTTATCTGTCCTGCATCTGTTCATCTTGTGGGAACAGACGGTTCATTAGTTAATATTGCATAAAATCAAAGGCAACAAACCCCAAATCATTCCACACATCTACTACAGGCAATTTGTACAGTCGTAAATCCTGAAAACAATCCTATTTAGCCTGTCTGTCCCGTCAGAGGAGCAAAAGTTCAGCAGCAAATGGATTTTGAATAGATATATTTGCAATTCTTTTTTCAAGTGCACTTTGCTTTTTTTCCAATTCACATATTACTAAACACAACACTGTTTGCAGGGCTATTTTGCAGCATATTTTTTGCTTCTAATAAATTCCTGCCTTTCCCATAGCACCACTAATACTATTCAAATGAACATGGCTAGAATTAGGATAGCAAGCATTAGACTGCACCGCACACCTTTTGGGCTCCCATAAGTTTTCTCCATCCCGTTATAGTTGTTTTCTTCTAAGGATTTTCTTTAGTTTTGTGTTGCAGGCTGGATTGCTCTCTTGCCTGCTTTTTTTCTCCATATTTAACCTCTACCTATGAGGTTAATGCTTTTTGCCTTTGTTATTTTGTTTGTTAGAAAAGTCATGAACCGATTTTGATGACATTTGAAATGGGAGGCAGACACAATGTACACTTTAGTGGTGATCTGAATCCCCATCTGGATGCAGTTTACCATTTGTTTGTGTTTAGTTTGCTCAAATTTGTGTAAATGACTAAATGGCTCCATCTGGCACTAGTCAGAAGAACAGCAGCTTGAAATGTCTTGGTTTTTTTTTGAGTGCAAGAGTTGATCAGTGCGAAGTGAAGATGAAAGATGAGAGCAGGCAACTTAAATGTCTGCTGTCAAGTCAGACAGTATACCATCAGCTGGAGAAGTGATTTTCGTGTGAAGCCACAGAGATTTGATCACTTGCTGTAAAGTTGTGTTTATGAAGTGAATTTGTGATGACTTGTCAAAGGGATTGTCATTAAAACAAATGTTTATCCTTGTCTAATTTATGGGACTCGTATCTTATTTTTTTGTTTTGTGCCAGCTTTTTGCAGCTGTAGGAGAACAACTGAGATGTGTGGTTCCAAACCCGACATTTTTGTTCTCACAAGATCATAATGCTGTTGCCTTTGTGTTCAGGCCAAGTTGAGAAGTCAGACACAAATCTAATTTGTAGACATTATGCGGTGATGGGGTCTGCGCAAATTTGGCTCATCTTGAATGAACCTAATGCCTTCATCCTACCATGCAACCTGTTTTCTTTCCATAGTTGCCACATTCTGCTGCTTGATCATGAGCTCTCACTGTCGGGTACCACTATCATTGTCACTTTTCAGCATGTACTGTACATGTATGAGACAGACACTGATGTAAATTCTTAGATGCTGGACAAGGTGATATTCGTAATTTTCAAATAGCTTTAGAAGGAGGTGTTTTGGGTGGTGTGGCACAATGTAGTTTGTTCTCCTGTTTGGTTCAGTGCTTATTTTTGAATTTTCTCGCCTTTTTTTATTTTAACTATTGCTTTGACCATTTTTCCTTAACCTGTACTTTTTGTATCTAAATCCCAGCAAATTCTGTGTCATTGTTTAATCTTTCAAACTACTCCATCTATCCTGTGCTTCCAAAACAATGCTGTAGGAATACCCAGGGCACCAAAATGTGACCCCTGATGAAGAGTGTGACCACCTGCATGCAGCCCAGTGACCTAACAAATATCCAAAGTGTGTCCACAGACTTGAATAACGCATGAGCATCTCAGTGTACGCAAACACACAAAATTTATCATAAATCCTGCAAGTTTGTACAATGAAAATAAAAAGGCAGCCTTGATATATGCTTGTGTGTGGTTTGGAATTTGTGGAAGTCAATATTATGTTCGTAGGGGGTCAAATCCAATTATTAATGCTGTTGTTGTTGTTTTGCCCCCTTTAAACTTAGAGAAAATGAGCAAAAACCTACGACGATATATGAAAATGCAGTGGTTCCTACATTTCTTCAGCTAAAAACCAAAATAATGCAGTATGTATGTGGTGTCTGAATCTCAAATGTAGAAAAAGTAATTTTCAACTGACATAAACCTACATATCATAAAATCATTTCAGTGAAAAACAACTAGATCTATAAAATGGAGATTGAATGTACAAAGATTACATAAATAAAGCAAAATTTTCAACAGACTAAAGGAAAAAAACAAATGATCAACAACAATGAACAACAAATAGACAATTATGAATATAATAACCAATAATAGGAAAAAAAAAATCAAGAAAAAAAATCAAGAACATGAACCACATTTTACTAAAAATGTAATAAAATGATCAACAAAGACAACAAATGATCAAGAAAATGAACAAAAATGGAGCAATTAGTAGTCAAAATGAATGAAAATGAACCAAAAGGCTGAATAAACTGAAGTGCAAAAATGACCAAAGAACAAGAAATGCATCAATAAAATTAAATAAAATCAACAAAATGAGCAAAAATGGAGAAAATAATCAATAAATACATACAAATTAACCGAATAATGAACAAATCATTAAGAAAGATATGAAGTAAATGCACAAAACTGTGTCAGTTCTGATTCAATCTTTAATTCACGTGTTGATCTGTGTCCATCATCAGCAGCTGTTTTCCAGAATTTTATAAGCAGGTTTTCAATTCAACGTTTTTTTTTTTTTTGGTCTCCAGCTGTGACTCCAGCTGTGTTTTTAATATATTCTGCAGTATGATGTAATATGATATGCTTAGAACATGTTGTTTCTCATTTGTAATGTAAACTAACGCTATCTCAGCATATCCAATGTAAGATGGATGAAATGCATTAGCAATGAGGGCAGGCATACGGAGGTGGGTTACCAAAGGCTTTAACCCCAGCGCCATGTGAGCATCAGCAGCCACTGCATGATTTGCAGACCCAGTGGAAAAAAGGCTTTTCTTGTCAGTGAAAAGCCATCATTACTCCACTTCCTCTGCCATTTAGAATGAAGTGATGTTTTCTTTCCAGCTCCATTCCTTTTCTCCTCAGACTTCAGGGTCTGACCTTTGACACTTTGGTGCTGTTGCACATATAGCCAGGTGAGGAATGGATCATTATCATGATTGTGATGTAGGACTGGGCAATATGGGGCAAAGCTTATATTGTGATATACGATATGATATTTACTGACAGTCAATGAAAACTTTCAAGCAGTGTTATTTTTTCTGAAAATAGGGGGGTTGGGGAGCTATATTTATTTTTGCTGGATGCCAGAGTGTATGACTGCTTGTTTACTTGGTGTATTGTGCTGCTGACACACTTCAGTGCCGTTCCAACAATACGCAAAGGGTGTGTACAGATTTTAGGGAGTGGCTTACAAATCCTATAAAAAGCCATGAGAAAGGCCATTTTCATTTTTGTGCAAGCCAAAATGCCGCAACTGTCGAGATGAACGTCTGAGGGCCCTGGGTATGGTGTAGGCTGGTTTAACTTTCAGCGAAGTGGTAAGACAAATGGCCTGCTCCCAGCCACCACAGCACCACTGGCTCTGGCAGATGGCATCCTGGTTGGGTAAAGGTTCTGACACTGGACCCAGCACCTGAGGGACAGGTTTCACCCTGCCAGCCACACACCACGTGAGACACCTGGGAGGCATAACCCCTGCATCGGCATCGCAAATGTGTGACGCCATCTATGGGAGGTCAACTTCCAGATCTGTAAACCTTTCTGCACTAATCTCTTGACACAGTAGCGGCGCCACAAACGCTCTTACTGGGCCAGAAAACGCCAAAGGTGGACTCAACTGCACAGGAACAGAGTGCTGTTCTCTGACCAGAGCCGGTCTTGTCAACCATGCAGACAGGGGGAACATGTATGGCGCAGACGTGGGGAGTGGTATGCTGCATGCTGCATCCAGTGTAACAATGATAAAATTGGCAAGAATTTATTTTTGACAACTTGTTTTGTCATTGTCCTTTGTCACATCAATTGCAGGGGCTGTTGTGATTTTATAAAAAGGCTTTTGAAACCATGAATAACAAATATTCCACAAGACATTACCTGACATTTTTTATTGACTGTCAGTATATATTTGTACTTTGTGATTTCACCAGTGGGCAATGACCCGCCATCCACGGCTGGGGAACCATTGATTCGGCTCCAAAAAGCCTTTTCCCCATAGAGTTACATTGTACTTCTATCTGAAAATACTAAGTGAATACATTTTATCATGAGTCATTGTGGTCTCAAACATTTTATTTGGACCCTCTAATAAGTGATCTGGTGGGCCATCTTTAACTTTTTACTCTGTTATTAAGAAATTACCACAAAAAATCCAACAAATCACTGCCATGCTGGGGTTTGATTGACATGTCGCTATGGTAACTCAACTCACTAGTGAAGTCAGACCATGTCAAACCTTTGCATCTTCTATTTATTCAATATGGGCATAGTTTTACCTGAGATACAATCATCTGCAGTTGTGGTGTTTACACTAACAAAACCGTTATATGACTTTGCTTGGCACTGCATGGTGAAGTTTTCCAGTCAGTAAGCTAGCAGCTAGAATTAGCTGGCCCATGAGTCCCTTAGCATGCTATGCTCCGGTAGGGCTGCCGCCGTTTGTCCAAATATGGTTACATCCCATTTTTGGCTCCAAGATGTCATCCAGGAAGTGAGAACCCCATTGGTCTGAAAACAGCCTCTCAGAAAGTACTAGGTGATGTCACGGTCACTTTGTTCACTCGGTCTCTCACTTTGACAGTTCAATCCATGATCGGCTCTGTGTATTCACCCTGTAGTGCCATATGTGTTACAGTAAGAAGTGAAGATGAAGCTTCCAGCATTGAGAGAGAGAGAGAGAGAGAGAGAGAGAGAGCAATGCCATGTGAGAGAGAAGTGAAGATGACAATATCCCAATGTTGGTGATATAGTAATTTTTTGCATTGAGCTCACAATCACACAGACAGCATCACCTAGCCCTATTGTGATGTACAGTATATGTTACATTGTGGTGATTTAATGTTGATGATTGATTTTGATAACCCTCGTTACCCACATCAATGGAGTTGAGACATGGGGAGGCAGTTGGTGACATCTGCCCGTTCATCTGCATGTCTGTGATCCAACATGAAAATGGATGTTGAGCAGATTTGTGTATAGGTTGACCTTGGGACTAGCGCCAGCACCTATGTTTTTGGAGACACAAGGTCAAAGGTCAAAATCACAGGGTCATAAAAGTTCAAAAACAGTTGCCATATAGAAATTTTATTATCAGAGCATGGAGTAACCATGGATCTGCATCTGTATTAAGTCTAATTCCTGTTTGACTCTATAATGATTTAATTAATTTAGTTTATTAACCCTTTTATGCATGAATTATTAAAACACTGGGAACATGAAATTATCAGCCTTTTTGTACTTCCGACAATTTTTAAAATAATGCCACTTATTTTAGCAAGGTAGCAAGGTTGAAAATGGTTAAGTTATGTACATCAAGGCATGTCAGTTTAGTAAAATACAATCATTATTATGCTTTATTTGTATGGGTTTATATACTATTTTTTGTATTGTCGTGATCTATACAAGGCCATATTTTTTGTGTCCTTTACATGTTTTTTCTCAACTTCTTTTTTATCCTTTTGCATCTTTAATATCCTTCTCTTTTATGTTTTTTATCTTTTGTGTCACATTGCTTTTGCATCCTTCATACTGTTGTCATCTTTGGCGTCTTTTTTCAGTCTCGTTCTGTTTTTATCTCATAATTTTTTTGGTCCTTTTAAATCTGTTACATTGATGTTGAATTTTTCAGCTTGTTTTCATCTTTTGTGTCTTTTGTAATTATGTCTTTTATTTAATCTCTTTTTTTAACTTTGACGTTTTTGTACCCTTTACATTATTTTTGTCTCATTACCGTATTTTCCGCACTATAAGGTGAACCTAAACGCCGTCAATTTTGTCCAAATATGACACTGCGCCTTATAATCCGGTGCGCCTTATGTATGGACTAATTA
>JAQQAE010016330.1:0-11792 GCA_029823295.1 Pseudamia nigra
AGTGCTGCCATGATCTCGCTGAAGTTTTCAGTAAGACACGCCACTGTCTTGCCTCTCCACCGTCCCTACGAATGCGGCATCAATTTGGTTCCTGATGCTCCTCTCCCCTCTGGCCGCCTGTATAACCTGTCTCGGCTAGAGAGGGAGGCGATGGAGATGTACATTAGCGAGTCGTTGGCCAACGGTCACATCCGTCCGTCCAACTCTCCCGTTGCCGCCGGATTCTTTTTCGTGTCAAAGGACGGCATCCCTTGCCCCTGTATAAACTATTGTGGCCTAAACAATATTGCGGTGAAAAACAAATATCCCCTTCCTCTGCTTTCCTCTGCTTGGGAGCCTTTGCAGGGTGCCACAATCTTTTCCAAGTTGGATTTACGCAACGCATGCCACCAGATTCGGATAAGGGAGGGTGATGAGTGGAAGACCGCATTTAACACCCTATTGGGTCATTTCGAGTATTTAGTGATGCCATTTGGTCTCACTAATGCTCCTATGGTATTCCAAACCCTCATGAATGATGTGCTTGGGGACTATCTGAACCGTTTCGTGTTTGTTTATTTGGATGACATGCTCATCTTCTCCAAGACCCCTGAGCAACACATCCATCATGTCCACCTCATTCTCCAGCGCCTCCTGGAGAACCAATTATTTGTGAAAGCTGAGAAATGTGAGTTTAATCTGAGCTGTTACCTTCCTCGGGCACGTTTTGGACGCTGGTCGGATTCAGGCTGACCCGGGGAAGGTGAAGGCTGTTTCAGAGTGGCCCACTCCCACAATCCGCCATCAACTGCAACAATTTCTGGGCTTCACCAACTTTTATCGTAGATTTATTAAAAATTTCAGTTCCATTGCATTGCCCCTCACCCAGCTCACATCACCGAAAATCCCATTTATTTGGTCCCCTTCGGCTCAGCCTCACCCATCCTGGCCCAGCCTGATCCGTCCAAGCCCTTCATAGTTGAGGTGGATGCCTCAGACTCTGGGGTGGGTGCCATCCTTTCCCAACGGTCTGAAGCTCAAAAGGTGCACCCTTGTGCATTCTTCTCCTGGCACCTCTCTCCTGCAGAGAGAATCACAATATATGTGACGGAGCTTTTAGCCATAAAACTGGCTTTGGAGGAGTGGCGACAGTGGCTTAAGGAGGGGCACCCATCCCTTTACCATTTGGTTAGACCAAAAGAACCTTGCATACCTCCAGCAGGCCAGACGGCTGAACCCTTGACAGGCACAGTGGTCGCTGTTCTTCAACCATTTTGATTTTACTGTTTCCTACAGACCTGGGTCCAGGAAATCAAAAACCGGATGCCTTGTCTCGCCAGTTTGCTCTTGATGTAGAGTCCCCCGAGCCAGAGTCCATCTTGACACCCCCCTAATTCATTGCCACAGTCACCTGGGAGGTCAAAAGAGTGGTGAGGGAGGCACAGCAGCATGATCCAGACCCAGGAACGGGACCCGAGGGACACCTCTATGTTCCCGTGGCAGCCCGACTGCAGGTGCTTCAGTGGGCCCACTAGTCTAAGGTTGCCTGTCATCCCGGGATTGACAGGACTCTGTACAACCTGAAGAGGCATTTCTGGTGGCCCAATGTGACCCGCAACACCCAAGACTTTGTTTGAGCCTGCTCTGTCTGTGCCCACGGCAAGACCTACAACCTGCCACCATCCGGCCTCCTGCAGCCACTCCCCGTACCTAGTCATCCCTGGTCACACATCGCGCTTGACTCCGGAGAAGAGGTCTTGGGTATCCCGCACAAACATCTTGGACCCAGGGCTGCTCAGACTTCTACCGGGCTCACCCTGACAAGCCTGGTCGGTCCCCTGGAGTGGACCGTTAAGGGGGGGTACTGTTACAATCCATCTCTTTGGCTCCCTCTGGTGGTCTATCCTGTGTCTGTCTGTCTCGGTGTGTGATTATCTGTTCCAGGTGTGCTGGGTGCTGGCTGAGGGTCGCAGCTGTTGCTCATCCCCTCATCAACAAGAGTATTTATTCCCAGTCTTCTCAGCCAGCATTCGCCAGTCCGACCACTTAAACTGCGTGGTATTGAGCCCACATCGTTTCTCAGACTACATGTATTTATATGATAAGTTGCCTGTTTCTCCTGTGCTCCCAGATCTCAGCCTCATCCAGCCGCCCACCCTCCTGGTTCTCCTCCTGTCCTGTGTGCTCCCCCTTGGTTCCCGGTCTCCTGCGTCCGTCGTCCTCGCCTCGTTCCTGTCCTTGGTTCCACATAGTTTCCACTGGCACGTTCCATCATCACCTCGTTCCTGCTCCATGTCTGTTCCTGTCTGTCCTCCAGTCTCCTGTATTCTCCGGTCCACGTCTCCCACCATTGGTTTCCCTCATCGACGTCGTGCTCCTGCTCCACAGCATCCTGCCACCTTTCACTCTGCTTGACCTTTATTTAACACTGTAATAAACTTGCTGTTCACTGACTCAGCAGTGTTGTCTGCCCCCCTCCATTGTGACACACTCAGCTGAAGACCTTTTTTAGATGAGCATGGGATCCTTGAGGTTTTTCAGTCGGGTTTTAAAACTCTGCATAGCACCGAGTCAGCGCAGAGTTTTTAATATATTGTCTTGTGACTCTGGTGATTTTTGTGATCCTTGTGCTTTTAGCTTTATCAGCTGCTTTTGATACTGTGGACCACAGCATTTTAATTTCTTGTTTAGAGCACCAGGTGGGCATTAGGGGCACCGTGTTGAAATGGTTTAAGTTATATCTGGCAGACTCGGTGACTTTGAATCCTCCTGTCATGTGGGGTCTGTCAGGGTTCAGTTCTGGGCCCTCTGCTTTTCCCCTTTATCTGCTTCATTTTTCTATTTTTAATATTTTATGTTTTTATTTTATTGCTGTTATTATAAATTATGTTTTATTTCTTACATTTACTCCAGTTTTTGCTAATGTGGTCCAAATGTACAGCACTTTGGCCTGTTTGGAATTTAAAGGGCTTTATAAATAAAATTGGGATGGTATGGTAAAATCGGTGCATTACTTTATAATGACTATGTACAATTTAAAGGTATTTCCTGCATTATTAGTATAATCACATCAATATTTCACATATCTTAAAGGTTAATTATTACATTCGAAGGTGCATTGTGTAGCAATTACTTGCAGAAAAGGAATAAAATCTGCAGAAATTACATTTTCTTCAGAGTATAATCACCTGATACTGAGATGGCTTCATGTACAGGGTTTAACAACTATTAGACCACCACCCAATGTAAGTTTTATGCCATAGCTGCAGTATTTGTAATTAGTAAAAAATCTGTGAATTTTCAAGCAGAAAAGTATTTAAGCACATTATTACATTATTTTTTAAATTAAGATTTAAGAAGAGATTTATGGATGTGCCAGAGGAGAAGATGCAGACAAGCACAATTTGCTGATGACCCTCTAAAAGGAACAGCTGGTAGAAAAAGGAAAAAAAAGAGGGTTAAGATGCCAAATTGCAGTTATTTACTTGCCCTGAAACAACATTTTCAGCAGTATAATAAGCTTTATTCATTTCTGATTTCTGCAAGCTCAAATTTAGAGATCAAAATTTAATAAAGTTTGAAATTCCTCACTCCTGTTCAAAATGGTAAAATACTGAGTACTGACTGAAAAGAAAGTCTACATTAAATCACTTCATGATACTGAATGGTCTCATTTATTAAGCACTGTACACAGTCCACAGTGCACTTTAACCAAATTCTGGGTCTTTTCCTCTGGTTCTCCGGTTTCTTTTGGTGTGAAAGTTCATTTGAACTTTGATGTGGAACCAACAAACAAATTCTAGTCCAAAGTAAAGTTGCAACAGCAAATAAATGAAATCATCATGGTAGAAGTACACACATCATCACTACACACTGAGTGGAGGAACATTATTACATTACTGTGTCTCATCTGGAGAATGAGGAGCTCAGCACTTCGCTGCCTTGTCGACTGTGCAGATGTGTAAAATACATAACTGATGGGGAGACCATTGTTTGTGATTAATGTGTTAATCAGCAGACAAAGAGCAGATGTGAAGGGAAGGGTATGCTGTCTAGTAGATGAGTCAAAGTTTCAACCATGTGACATTTTCCAAAGATTATTACTGTGGACAAAGTGTGTGAAAGCAAACCAAACCAAATGAAAATGCAGTAATGCAGATTCAGCCCCAGAATCACACCAAGTCTCCTGAAACACCATAAGGATCACTGTGCTTTTGTGACCACAGATAAATTCACTCATACAGTATCTACAGAGGGAGGGGGTCTCCTTCCATGAAGTCTATCAGGTTTCTACATTAAACACTGACTCTGATGGAACTTCCACATTTTGTGTGTCCACTGTAGGCTCTTCTCGCCTGGATGCACATTATGAGTTTTTTTGCAATTTGCAACTTCAGCACTAGATGCCACTAGACCATATAAGCTACACCTTTAAGGAAACCATAGCTTTTACTGACATCAATGGCTGGTAAATAAACTGCAGCAACATCCTGTCAGTGACTCACACATTGCTTTCCCTAATAAGCATCCTGAACATCAGCATTGGCCTGAGCTTCACAAGAATAAACAGAAGTAACTGGAACCATGTTGGCAGAGGAAATAAGAGAAATGAATCACAAGTAAAATAACAAAAAGTAAATAATAATGATAAAGATATGTGAGATAGATATTTCTATTCAATGTATTGCAGACAATGCGTTACATAATTTTTGGGTGTTTTCTTTATTATTGTATTCATATTGTCAGCTGTTATAATTATTGCTTGGATTATTTGGCTACTATTAATTTTTTCGTTCATTTGTTAGGTCTTGTTAATTTTTTTGTACATCTTTATTTATTGATTATCTCCTTGATGATTTCATACATATATATTTCTTCATCTTTTGCATCTCTTTATTTTATTTATTTTACCATGATTTCATTTTTTGCATTATTTTTGTTAATGATTTTATATTTTATATTTTATATTTTTATTATTTTATTTTTATTCCCTTTGCTCATTGTGTTTGTGTTCATTTCTGACGCATATAGCTATAATTTCTGTTCATTTTACTGATTTTTTTGTTCATTTTGGATTATTTTATTAGTTGTTCAGTTTTGTTTATTTTAATGATTGTGTTGCTCTTTGGTGCCGTCTGTTTTTATTATCATTATTATTCTATTAATTATTGTTACTTTTGTTTATTTTGTTCATTTTCAGCGTTTCTTATTCATTTTTTTAAATTATTGTTTTTATTGACTCTTGTGCTACTTTTTGTCCACTTTGTTCACTACTGTATTTATTTTTGTTCAATTAGTTTTTAATTGTAACATTTTTTATTAATCAGGGGTCATTTGGTGCATTATTTTCTCCCAGTTTTTACATTTTGTTGATTTTTTTTTCTTTATGTTTGCTGCTTTAGTGCCTCAGATCACCATCTGCATTCAGACATTTTTCAACAATTCTTTGCATTGCAAAATAGGGCCAATTTCAACATTTTTACCTCTAACTCCACATGATTTTCAAAAACAATCATTGTAGATTCTACCACACCTCAAAGTTTGATCTGGATCTGACAACAGACCGATGTTGTAGTGGTGAAGGATCCACACTGATCTGGATCACCCTCCAAATCTCCAAATATAATCTATTGTGTCATTTCTGACTCTTCCTGATAATCTCATCGACCTCTGTACATAACTTTTTGAATCATATTGTAGTAAAACAAACAAAAGAACAAATTAATGAAACAAACCAGTGCATAAAGGAGATGAGTTTCTTCCTTTTCTTCCTCCACATGAACTCATTAATTCTCCAGTTTCAAATCCCCTGTTTTACTTTTGCTTTTCCCTAAATTATCCCTGGTTGTTTCTGGCTGCCAGCTTCATAAGCCATTGAACAGACAGTGACGTAAACTTTGTGTGTATGTGTGAGTTTTGCATGTTAGTACTGCAGGCTACTCTAAATGCCATCTGTAGTCCTGCCAGGCACGACTGTCTGTGGAGAGGTGATGGATCTTCACATATGCATTAACACGTGCATGCAAATACAAGTTGCACCAAGGATATCTGATATTATTTATCCTGTAATTCCTCACTTTTAGAATGATAATTGTCAGTTTTAATGTTATGGCTTTTTGTATGTGTTGGTGTTGTAGTAAAGACATAAACTAAGACCAAACAAGATGACAAAAAAGAAACCATCTATGTTTTTCAGTTCATACAGTTTAGGAGGTCAGATTACGGTATTTCTGTTGGCAGCAAAATAAGGCAACCTGCACAAGAGGAGAATTATGAACTGGCAAAAGATTTTTTTCAAACGACAGTGATGACTAGAGCTGCAACAGTTAATCAGTAAACTGGCTTGTATGTGATTACTAAATTAACAAATTAATTGTTTTGATAATTAGCAACCTGTTGAAAAGTTTTAGTTGTTATAGGAAGGTCAAATTGCTTCTTCAGTCTGAATGTTTTCTGATATTGATACTATTTGTGAGCTCTGAAACAAGTAAAACAGTTTAAGTTAAAATAAGATCAAGTTTATTTATCCTACACTGGGGAAATTACCTTGTAACAGCAGCATACAGCATTGAGACAGAGAATAAATAATAGTGCACACATGCAAGTGAAGTGAATTATACCACATCTACACACACAAAATGAGAATAAAAGAAATAAATAAGGGGCAGAGAGGAAATATTGCACTTAAGATGGAATGTATAAATTGCACAGGATCATTTACAGATGGGATTATTTACACAATGCAATGATTGAAGTGCATAAGAAAAACAGACTTATATTTGCAACTGTACAGCTGAACTGAGCAACAGTAGTACTGTCCAATGAATATGAGTAGCTGAGTATGTGGGTGTTTTATGAGTGTGGAGTGTATACTGTCCATATGAGATCACTGTGTGAAGTTGTACAGTCTGATGGTTGTGGGGAGGAATGAGCTGCGGTAGTGTTCCTTCCTGAACTGTGGATGTAACATGACATCAGCATGGGCTTTGATAGACTTTTTCACAATTTTCCAATGTTTTTTAGACTAAAAAAGAAAAAAATGACCTAATAAATACAAATATAATAGCCCATAAAAACAAGATATTTACATTCCTAATAACGGTGTTAAATAAAATCATGAAATGCACCAGTTATTTTCTGATATCCCAAAATATGTGGTCTTGATGAAATATTCTGAGCCCTCTTTGACCTAGACAAGACTTTCAGACCAGTCTCATTATTATGTGTTACTACACTGTTACCTATAAAGTTCAAAAAATTTGTTTTCAGACACATTCCTCTTTTGATTCCAGTTTATACGCATCAGTAATCACCTCTGTGGATTTGAGAAAATGTACACTTTCTAAGAGGGAATAAAATATTTTATTCCAACTTTATGGGCAACAGTGAATTTGTTACCTTTGCCAAGAAGGTGAGATTTTTTTTTAATCCACATCTGTTTTATTCTTTGTTTATTAGCAGGATTATGCAAAAACTACTAACCTAATTTCTGCAAAATTTGGTTGAAGGGTAGAGTTTGAGCCAAGAAAGAATCCATTAGTGGCTCCAAAGAGCAGATTCAAGAAGTTTTTTCAGACTTTCTTTAACACTATGAGATAGACATTTTCAGTAACTTCTTAGCAAATAATGAATGAAACTTGAAGAAAAAATGTCAGTGGCTGGTGCAGTGGTCCTGTGAGGCACAGGTGCCTCACAGGCTGAAGGTTTAGCTTGATCCCATCTGTCTCTTCTTGTATAAAGTTTGCATGTTCTCCCCGCATCCACTTTAGCTGATATGATTTACATTTTTTTATGCAGTAATAAATAGGGCCAGAGACTTGAATCTATTACCAAAGCTAAGATAATGGGGAGTGAATGAACTGATTGTGCATATCTATGATATTATTAATGTATATTCTGACAAATCAGATGGATACTAGTGCAAATCCAGATCTGTGCACTACTGGCCTTGGTGGAGGTCTGTGCTCTACTGGGTGCCATTCTAGTTTATTGGTTTAATGAAATCGAAGGATAAGAAGGACCAGGCTGAAAGAGACAAGGAGATATTTCCGCAAACAATATATCAAGCTGCTGTTGACCCTGAGGAGGTTGTTACGTTTTATGCAGAATGTAATCTCAGAAAACAGAAATATGGCAGGTTATCATTTTGAAGATATCTAAAATAGCTGCCCTGTTAAGTTAGAATAGAACTACTATCCATGAAATATTAAATGACCTTTGATGTGCTGAAAGTGTTCTTGCCTTTACTGGAGGAAATCAATAGGACAAGGCCACTAAAGAAAATGATTAAGGGACCAATAATAATTCAGCAAATAAACACAGGTGACCATCAGTGTGTTCTAATGAAATTTATCTACAGCAGTGAGAACAGGACTGCCTGACATAACCAAACTAATCTGTGAGATAAACCGGCTGCTTCTACATGTCATGCACCACAATCATACGACAGTTATCTCAGTGACATTTTTGGAAATACAACTTTACAGGCAAATATGTTAAGGAGCTTAAGGAGTTCAAAGTAGACAGTCCTTTCATGAGAAAGTTTTATTCTTGTTTTATGAAGTCTGTTTTAATCTTTTATTTGTTGGTTTGGCCCTTTAAGTCTGTAGAACAAAAAGAGTTTGGGACATATTGTTAAACTGTGCAGCAAAACTGCAGGTGTAAAGCTAAGTGATCTTGCCCTTCTGTCAGGGTTACCCGGAAAGCAGAGAGGATTCTGGGAGATCATACTCACCCTCTTTTTACTGAATACCAGCTGCCTTCACGAAGGACGTTCTCTGTGGAGAACAAACAGACTCAACCACCACAGCCTCTTGAACTTCGTTATGTGACTGTGTGTGCTTTTGGATGTGTACTGTTGTGTGTGCACTACTGCCTTCCACTCAGGAATTAAGGTTTTCTTGATCTCTTGATGCTAATGAAAAATAGAAAATTTAATGAATCAGTTACCAGGCCGTAACACACAGTAAACATTCCCTAGGTAGTTTTAATCAAGTGCATAACTAAAGTTTGGTCTGAGGTGTGCAGAGTAAACAGAAACAGTGCTCAAATACAAGTACAGTTTATAATTATGACTCAAGCAGAAATATTCCTAAAAATAAGTACTTGAGTAAGAGTAAAAGTATCTAATAAAAAAGCTACTGAAATAGTACTGTAACTAATGATGTAAAATTCTGTATTATGCTTATTTTTGCTTTTTTTTTTAAATAAATTTGAATATTTTGTTGACTATGTTGCCCATTTAACTTACTCAGTTAACATTTTGTAATTTGTTTCACTCATGTTGTTAATATTATTTTGATTATATTGCTTATGTTGTTGATATTTTGTTCCTTATATTTCTATGTTGTTCATTTTTTGTTGAGTATCTTGCTGATTTTCTAATCTAAAAAATTATTTTTGCAAATGTTTGCTTACTTATTTTATATTTTGTTGATTACAATGCCTGTTTTAGGTCTTTCTGTTGATATTTGCTTGATTACTTTGTTAATCATTACTTACGGTATTTTGTTGACATTCTCAACATGCAAAAATAACTAATACTCACTGAGCTGTGGCCAGATGTAATGGGGTAGAAGCACATTTTTTTTCCGTCAGAAATCTAACTGAAAGTCAAAAGTATTTAGGAAAACAACTACTCTCTGAAGTATGTATTTTTGAAAAACTACTCAAGTACATGTAATGGAGTAAATATACTTGAGTACTACCCACTTTTGAGTACAGTAGTAAGTATAGTGCACTTTTAATGTGGTTATTATTAGAGGAAAAGCGATCTGTGTCTCCTGTTTTTGTATTTTACACACAGACACTGTTTGTCAGCTGTATTACTAAGGCACAAAGATGTCTATATATGGTGAGAAAAGGGAAGAGGAAAACAATGATGTCATGAAGCTCTCTAAGCCTCTGTTTTCTTTGGCAAAGTGGATGCTCAGTTTTACCTTCAAGTACGTAGTGTTGGTGTAGCATGATGTTTTTATCCTTCACTTGTGCAAAATAGGGAAATTATGTACCAACATGTCAAGACAAACTGACCCGTGAACATTCAGAGACTCTAACATCATTGTGTCTTCGCATTGTAAACAGCTCCTAGTATCAATACGACATGTCACCCATTCAAGAATTGCACATTTTTCTGTGCAAACTATGTGCTTTGCTATTCCTGCACATCTGCAGAAAAGAAAATCAGCACAGTAATGAAAGTGTAGTTGCCGCTGTATATGCATGTGTACGTGTCCCGCTGTCCTCAGGATGAACTCTGTTTGGGACAATGGCTAAAGGAATAACCTCTCACTTACACCATATATCTAAAGGAATTCAACAAACAGAGCCACGCAGCCTGTCAGTGTGCTGCAGCTGCCTTTGTGTTTCAGGGTGAGTTTTTGTGCATGAGTCTTTTCCAGCAAAGAATGACTCACACACAGCCATTTCAGTCATTTTAAAGATTAGCACATTTTACAAGCTGGCTGTAAGCATGCCCAAAGAAAATGGTTTTAGGTGTAGCGCAGCACAGGTCTCATCTTGTCAGTGTCAAGCTTGCTCAGATTGTCCCAGGGAATCTCTTGAGCAGAGTCACTGCCAAAATAAGAATATATGTAAGCTCTTATAATCATGTTTAAATCAGGCAAGAGCATCCTGCCTAAACTTTCTCACTTCAAGCTGCAGACATGAAGGGGCGGGGATCGAAACACCAACCTGGTTCATGAAGGACCTGCGCTACCTACTCATCCCAAAACACCTGGTGTATTGTATTGAAGAAACAATACACCAGGTAAAAGTACTGTTACTTTATGACTAGAATGGCTCAAGTAGAAGTACTCATAAAAATAAGTATTTGAGTAAGAGTAAAAAAGTATCTAATAAAAACCTAGGAGTGTTTTATAGCCTTAAAAACTGTATTTTACTCATGTCAGCTTTTTTTATATAATTGATTATTTTGTCAACTTTGATCATTTTTAATATGTTGTTGAATATTTTACTATTTTTTGTTCACTTTTTTGGTATTTTGTAAATGGTTTCACAAATTTTGTTAATATTTTCTTGACCATATTGGTTATTTTGTTGACATTTTGTTCATTTTTTAATACATTGTTGATTTTTTTTTGGCTAAATTAGCTATTTTTTAATATTTAGTGTGTAGTTTTTGATCATTTTTATTTAGTTTGTTGATATTTTGTCTATAATTTAGCCCATTTTGTTAATATTGTATTGATTATTTTGCTCCATTTTCTTCCTTTGTTGATATTTTGTTTATTAAATTGCCTGTTGTTGGTCATTCTATTTATATTTTATTGATTATTTTGCTTTTTTAACTTATTGTGTTGATATTCTGGATGTGTAAAAGTAACTCGTACTCACTGAGCGAATGTAACTACCTATCCTATCCTATTCACTATCCTCTGCATATGTCTAATTTTAAATTCAGTCATACTGATATTGACCTGTTTGGGTTGGTTCAAGCTAAACTGCTATTTGTAGATTAAAATTCAAGATTTTTTTTTTTTTGTTGAACTGTAATGGCATAAGGAGTTACATAAGATGGTCCAGTGCCCATCTATCAGCATAAATCCAGCGAATGTCTGGACGTAGATTATGTTTCAATCAGTGAGTGTAGAATGATAAAGCGTCTGACAGTCAGCCAACCAGATGGGAGGCATTCTTTTATTTGAAAGGTGGCTGGGCAATAATGAGACACAGATGGTAACAGCACAGCACGTCACACACATACAGTACAACCACACACACACACACACACACACACACACACACACACAACACAAGGAAACAATTAATATAACCAAAATTCACAGCAGGTT
>JAQQAE010016331.1:0-11792 GCA_029823295.1 Pseudamia nigra
CATTATTATTATTTGAAAAGGAAGTTATGTTAATTATCTGAAACGGAATGCATGAAATTAGTTCTAAAAATGATTCAGAATGTCATCTTACCTTGACAGCTGCAGACAAAGGAGGCATGATGGCGATGGAGGACGGACACAGAGTAAACAGCAGTTTCTTCCTCGTAATGATGAATGTCCTCTGTGGCATTTTCTTCCGGAAGAGTCCTGTGTCGTCACAATTAAACACTTGTTGAGGAATTGAAGTCCGTTGTTGAAGAAACTCAACAAAGCTTTCTGATCGGAATGAGATGCTTCTCCTCTTGTCATGAAGACACCGCTGCTTAGAAATCAATGTTATTCCTGTAGCAGATTCCACAGATTTGATAGTTTGTCTCTGCATCAAATGGTGGAGACACTTTGACCGTATTTCTTTGCCAAGTTGGTCACTCGTGTTTCATCTGCATCGACATTATATTTGCTATTACATGTTGCTACAGTAACTAGTTTTCCGGTCAAGTCGGACTGAGTCGGAACTTTGTATCTTCTGTTTATTCAATATGGACATAGTTTTCCCTGAGATACACTCGACTGCAGTTGTGGTTAAGTGCTTACACTAACAACACTACAATATGATTTTGTTCACGACTGCTTGCTGAAGTTTTAGCTTGTCTAGCAGCTAAAGGCAAATGGTTAGTTAACTTTCCCTACACTACAATGTCACCGCCGCTGTTCATCCAAATATGCTTACATCCTGTTTTTGTCCCCAAGATGTTGTCCAAGATGACACAAATATATACAGTCTATGGCATAGCCTCTCCTCAAAAAGTTGAGCCATTTCTGTTAATCTTCCCATGTTTATGCTGTTTTGTTCTTTTTTTCCACTGCACTGCGCTAGAGCGCCCTGGTACTGTGCCGAGAGCAGCTGAGAGAAACCAGAACAAGCAAAGCATGCACCCTCGTGAACTATTTTAGTTGTAACTTGGGGAGTTGCTTGCAAGACGGGACAAAATTTTGACCGACGACTTACTCGTGTCATGAAAAAGTCATTTGATGAATCCCTCATGTGATGAGGTACCACTGTAGTTTGAAAGTGACTGAACCAATTTACTTGAAAACTTGCCATGATTATTGACCATCTAAAGATCTCATCCTGCCAACTTGATGATAGGTGTTGCAATTGTATGTTTGTAGTAATCAATGATGCAATATCTCAAAAGGGTTGGATCCAAGTTATTTAAATCTTTCTATGGGTGTGGTTACGGCAGGGAAACATAATGAATATACTCTGCGTATTGTGGCTGACTCAGCTTGATGTAAAAAATATTGCTGACTTTGGAATATAGTCATGTACTGTAGTTTGTTAAAGCCACCCCATAGTTTCACTTCTCTTTCCTATGGCTCTGCATTCTCTCTCTCTTTCTTGATGTAGCGTAATTTGGCTATGCTTGCAGCTTTACTGGAGCCCTTTACAGTGATTGGTCATGTTAAAACTGTCCTACGGTGCATCTCTCTCTCAGCACATGGCAGGCTATATGGCTAATGTGTACTTTTTGTTTGTGTTACATAATGTTTGTCAGATTATGGGCTTGTGGTGTTTGTCACCTAAATTTCTGTTGTGTCTTTTTCATGTGGTTTATTGTTAACTGTATGACATAATAACTTCACAGTATCTGTTCCCTTTCTGATACTTTTGATGATTTCACATTTCTGATATGCTGTTTGTTTTTACTCAGTTTTCATCCTCAAATTACCCATCCTTGCTGTGTCACATTTGTCTTGATGACTCTTACTTGAAAAGTCACCTGTGTGTGGGTTACAACACACTTTCACTTGCTTCTAAGGTACAGGTACAGGCCAGACAGGTGAAACACAAACCAGAAGACACATCACCTGAGCCACCTCTGATACACACTATTACCTTCCACACTGTTACCTTACCTTCACACAGTGTAACCTTTCTTAATAATTACCTCAGCTTGCACACACACATTGAGAGCTCGGATGACGACTATCTGTGCACGTATAACATCACAGGCTTGGCATCCTTTCTGAATTCAAGCCTTTGGTGGTGAAATTTCGGAACCATAGTTAACTGAATTGTGACATATTCTGCTGCACAATATGTTTCTAGCTTGGTAAATGAGACGGTTTAGTTTCAGGTATAATCATTCAGACATCTAACAAGCCTTTTAGTCATTTCAGTAAAGATGCTGAAAGCTTTGTCCCATGCTGTGACAGTTGCCTGCAGACTAAAAGCAACCAGTGTCAGTGCATCCCTTTTAACAACTCTGGCACATTTATTGTGACATACCCACTAGGAAATGCAACTAATGCCATCAAGGTCTAATTATGAGCCAGCTCAGACTGTGCTCCAGACATCATCCATCATACTCTGTGCTGATACTGTCTCTACCCATATAAACCCCTGTAATCACGCTCTGTCTCAGGTGCCATTTGTCATCTTCTATGGCTGGCTGCGTTTGTACTAATCACTACTATTACACCCATATCAGTACTCCTAAGCAGCCCCTAATGGATTCATCCTGTATAATACATACATGTATATTAAGGGAAGTGAGGCTTTTACTGATTTTCTCAGAAATATAAGTTGCAGATTAGCTGAAATGTATTTCGAATTTACACTCAGGATTAGAGTTTGATAGTATTTTTGTTGCATATCTTGTGTTTTATTTGGTGGACAAGGACATGACCAGTGCAATGAGGCCAATGTGCTTAAGTAACTTCTGTTTTGTTCCAAAAACCCTGCCTGCCAAACACTTCATGCCTTTTCTCTAAAATAAAAAAAAAAATAAAAAAATCGAGTGAATACATTTGTCTTGAGAACTATTTTATTTGAATCCAATAAACAATCTGGTGGTCCATCTTTACATTTTTTCTTTTTCTTTTTGCTTTTGCAGCCTCTTTAATTAATGAATGATTTTTTTTTTTTCCTGAGAGATGGCTTGACTGTAGATGTGGTTCAGAGTTAGAATAAATGCACAATAACTTGACTTCCTTAGACAATGTAAGTTGGTGAAGTTTAATGAGTCAGTAAGGTACTTTACCCTTAAGCCCTCAGACTGGTTGCACTCCCACAGCTTCATCTTTTTTGTCCAAATATGTTTACATCTGACATTCAGCTCCACAATGGCACAACTGCATTGGTTTCCATTCACAAACCAATGGGTGACGTCACTGTTTCTGTCATGTAATATACGCAGTGTATGTTTTTTACAGCTGCATTGCTTTATGCATGTCTTCATTTATGCAGGAGTTTTAATGCTAGGAGGTTCTAGTTGCAGAAGTTAAATTTAATATGTATTACTATAAGACATTCTGTTTTCTTTATCTCAGAATGTGCTGTTTATACAGAAGGAGCACTTCAGCATTCACAGTCAACCATGTTATGCTGCGTATCTGTACAGACTCACTTTTCTCCTTTTAAACATTTTATAGCAGACATTCAGCTATAAGACATTCAGCTTTAAGGTTCATTATCCATACCTTATTTGACGGTTTAAGATAATGAACAGTCGTTATGGAGCAAGACAAAAGCTCCCAACTGAGTAAAACCCAGCTTTAGCCTCTAAAATATAGGCTATAGATATCTGTATCCTGTCAAAAAACAGGTGTCCTGATTAGAGATGGCCTTTATTATAGCCGGGGTCTCCTGAAGTACTACGGTACATACGTACAGTCATTAGATCTGAGAAAAAAATAGTATTGTTTGCAGGTAGATTTTACATTTTGAATTTGGCTCAAGTGATCTATAAAATGACCAGTAATGACAGGGAAAACCCTGATTATGGCTGTGTTTTGTACAAACATTATTAGACCAGGTTTTTTATTTATTTCTTTATTTTTTTGAGCAATTCACTTTTTTACACAGACCAGGATACTGCTACTAAGTAAGATATATGTAAATGACATGTTTTAAGGAGAATAATCTGTAATATGCAGAATAAATACATAATTTGTTTAGAAATAAATCATTTAAAATATTTTATAATATACAGTATATAAAAATAATGTACCCTTTTAGTGCAAGGGCTGATACATAATACAGTGGTACCTCACTGTATGACCACTTCCCTCTACGAAATATTCGCTGTACAAAAATTTTTTTTGCCAAAAATGTGTCTCTGTATCTGCATAAAACATTACGGTACAAAAGTAGATGGACCAGGAGGTAAACTCTGGCCCACCCGGAAGTGACTGTGACGTTCCCAGAAGTGATACGCAAACTAGTAACTAGCTAGTAGCTAGCTAGTTAATATCAGCAGCTACCAAACTAGCAACATGCTAGCAACAATACAGTGGCCTCAGACATCGGTAAACAAAAGCCTACAAAACATGTGCAGCCCACAAGATGCGTGCATCACGCAATGCTAAACCAGAATTACTCCAGCTCAATTACAGGCACATGTACACGCTACAGCATCTGGCTACACGGCTGCTGGCTGTATTTGTAGCATATAGCCAGACACTACACCAGTCGGTTAGTGTGTAGCCTCCGGAGCATGTGGTATGTAGCCTCCGTGTAGCCTCCGGAGCGTAGTGGAGGCTGCCTGTAGAGGCTACACTGCTACACCCAAACTAGTAGCTAGCTAGCTAATACCAGTAGCTACCAAGCTAGCAACGTGCTAACAACAATAGACTCAGACAACATCGGTAAATACAGCATACCAGACGTATGCTGTGTGGCACTGTGTAGCCTCTGGAGCATGTAGCGTGTAGCCTTCTTAGGTTGCACACTACAACCCTGAGACCCAGTGTCCACTGACACACGCTGCATGGAGCAGTAGCCTCCACTGGCAGTAAACACAGCCTACGGGACGCCTACGGGACCTCGCACCGAAAAACACACACAGCAGACTGAAACCCAGTGTCCACTGACACACGCTGCAGGAGGACATTCATCACTGCCAAGTCATAAGCCAAGGTAAGAAGACATTATAAATCATTTTTAGAACTAATTTTATGTATTCCTTTTCATGTAATTAATGTAACTTCCTTTTCATATAATAATAATGAATAAATGTGCATGTACGGGTGTGTAATATATACTTTATATGGATTAATATTATATTTACGGTACATACAGTATATTCCTATGGGGAAAACCGGCCCCAGTGAAAGAAATTATTGCTGTACGAGCGTCACGCTGGAATGGATTAATTTCATATAGCGAGGTACCACTGTATATCTGTTTGGTTTGAACATGAATTATTTCGATGATGCTTGCATTACAGAACAATGGTTGCAGAAAGATGTGCAGAAGCACATAAGCATTAAAAGAATAAGATATTCCCTGTCTCACACAGAATCAACTCCGTATTGCCCGTTAGCTCAGAAAACATGATTTACAGCAGTACTGCAGGCCTCAGAGGCCTTTTAACTACTCACCTTTTCCTCAACTTTTATGTCTTTTCTCTTTTCCATATTCCTCTCTTTCCTCATCCCGATTTCCCATCCTCTTATCTTCCTTTCTTCCTTTCATTGTTCCCTTTTGCCTGAGGCTGGTCACTTGGTCTGATAGCTCCCAGCAGGAGGGAGAATTCAGGATGCAGTAACAGTACAAGTGTGCAGAATGCTTAACAATGTAGACGTACGTAGGACTCATCTGGGTCATTTAGATGGAAATGCTTTATTTAACAAAACTTCTTTCAACATCAGATTCCAAAAAAGACATGATTTTTCCAATACATCACCATTACATTAATAACTCTTGCACATTCTTTGTATAATTTCTTTGATCTGTGGAATAAAATTCCATTTGTTAGTGATGGAAATTTTCAAATGGACCAGCTTGTAGTAATATAATGCAAAAACAATTCATTTACATTAAGAAATGCATATAAAAGTATTTGTACATTGTGTTGTAATACAGTGAGTTGTTCTAATGGGCTAAGTATCTGTACGCATAATGTGATTTTGGCACTTTGCACTCCTTGTAACAAACTGCTTGAACATCAGCTGCAGTAAATGAGTCAAATATAAACCGAACGCTTGCGCTCGAGGAACACTTGGTGTGTTTATCGTCTCTTCAGTCTTGAGCCTTGACTGCACTGCATTGTGAAGTAATAAAGCAGTGTGTATACTTTTCACAGCGAGTTCGTAATTATGGGTGCGCTGTGATGAGAGGGTTTTCTCTAGATAGACTAGATTGGCCATTCATTACCAGCCCTACACACACATACACAGACACACACCAGCTGCAGTGAGACAAGGGAGTGCAGGCTGATTCAATCTGGGCTTGTACTTACAGGCAACAATGAGATAATCAAGTAGAGCATTACACCGCACAGACCAGGGCTAAATGTGTGTGTGTGTGTGTCACCGTATCAATTGAATTCACTTTTCTTTTTCTGCTTTCGTTAAATTTCCTCTTTTATGTCGTGTTTCACTGTATAACATTCATACAGTACAGAAAAGTACACACTCAAGCAAAAAGAGGAGAAAAAGTGAGGTTTATAACGTGATTAATTGCAATTCCATGCTTTTGAGAATGTGAACAATATGAAAGTTGGCTATTTTAATATAAAGTCACATTGAAGGCCTTTAAACACAACTGAAGTGATGAATACTGTATACAACACACAGATCAGAAATGATCACCCTCAGATATCTTACTGTATATCAAAGCTATTCATTTCTGTCATGATATAAATTTACAGCTGTGATTTGTGTCATCTCATCTGGTAGCAGTAATGGATTCAGCATCACTCAGAGCCTTTGAGTCTCCTCGTCTGTTCCAGTGTTTTCGGTCCCTTTGGGTCTATGTACAATGTCCAGGTAAAAAACATTGTAAACTGCATCTGATTCATATGGTGTTGTCATAGTCGTGTGGCCACATACTGTCCTTCATTTCAGTGTCTTTGTCATTTTTGTGTCCATTCCATTATTCATACATGACAATTTGCCGACAAGTCACCACCCATCGTTATTGTTGTTGTCGTCACATGATATAAGTTCCTTACAGCTTGATTTAATACCTTTTAGTCATGGTGTGAAAGCTTGGAGAACTCTATCTCTCATACTATTACATTTAATTTTATATTTGCACTGCTTACATGTGTCTTAATTTGTGTAAGGATGTTGCCAAACCGTGCGGATTAGATTTTTCTTAGCCCCCTTTGTAACTCTGTCACCTGCTGCAAATTGTGTAACTGCCCACTCTTCATCAGGTCAATCCCGAGATGACCTGGGATAATTGCTAGACACACGGTAAATCACTTTTCATAGAGAGTTTCAGAGTCAAAATAGTAATGATGGCAACGGGCTTGAAAATTAGCAGTAGCTCTAAACTCTTTGTGCAGCTCATTCTTTGTATTGGAACTAAACTACACTGTCCCATTAAATAAATTGGCAGCTTTTAATCTACCTTGACTATGATTAGTTAACTTAAAATTTAAATATTAAATTTAAAATTCCACTGCATTTTTCCTTGGCAATGATTGGTCCTCACCTTTGATACACAAATATAGGTACACAACTTTAAGGTGGCCTTTTTCCTGCTGTCCATCTTGTTGTACAGATTTCTCAGAACTGACTACGGTAAGTAGCTTTTATTTTACACGAGAGACTATATAAACCTCTTATGTAGGTTCATAGCAATCTGAGTGTTAGCCAGTGCTGCCATGTTTTGCAAAAGGCTCAATTGTGTAGTGTGTGTCTGCAGAACATAACAATAAGGAAATTGTTCTCACTATAGAGGTTTTAAAGGTTAACACTTAAATTTATATCTGTATTTTGTATGTTCCCATTAAAGGCCTACTGCATTAAGGATGCTGACAGTGGGTGTCTTGGTGGCTCACATGGTGGTGCACACCCGCATACCCCAGACCTAATCGCAGCAGCCAGGTTTCGAATCCGACTGCCAACTTTTCAACAGAAAACACTTCAGACTTTCATGGATAATTTTCTAAAAGGAACTGTAAAGAATATTAGCATTTAGTCAATATAACTTGACTATAACTGGATGTAACATTATGCTTTAAAATTTAGAATCCTTCTGGCTCATGGCTCGACTCTGATTGGTTATGACCAGTGATGTCACAATTCACAAACACTCAAAATGTCTTCATTTCTCATTGTGCATCTCGTGAGCATTTTTCAGAACTGGTAGCACTGAGGGCAACCATATTTTTGCAGCTTTTGTATTACATCCTAGAGTTTAAATACACCTCAAAATCTTTTAACGATAGAATTTCACAGTATGTGCCCTTTAAAATACTAAGACGCTGCAACAAGAGGATAAAAGACAGACAGAAGTAAAATGGGAAAGAGTCAGAAAGGGGTTGTAATTTATTTGTGCCAGATGAGCAGAATTTCCCCCTCTCTGTCTCAACAGTACTTGCTCTCTATCTCTGTGCTCCTCAATTGATATGTGCTTGATTCCCAGCAACCCCCTCCGGCGCCCGCTGGGGAGCCTTTTTAAATTTTACGCTTGGCTATATCTGTTTAACTCGCTGTTTACCCTTCTGACAACACACACACAGACATGTAGAGCTGCTCGCCGAGAGTGTATGAGACAGAAAGATGCTACCCCACAGTCCTCTGGGAATTTGACATAATACAAGACAATGAAAGAAAGACAGGGGAGAGGAGGGGAGACGTTTTTATTATGGCCTAAGACCCCCCCCCATTGATGCATGTGCGTCTGGATGGGGTAGAGACGCGGAGTGACTCCTCTATCAGTTCACGTTTGCAGGAGCACAAGCTGAGAAAAAGTCAGTCCTAAGGAAATAAAACTTAATCTAAGACATTCACATCAGTGATTTGAAAATGGAACACAAAGAAGAAAATGTTGAGCAAAATGAACAAAAATGAGCAGGAACACTGCACAAAATCAAGAAGGAATTACAAAGTAGTCCACAAAATTAAATTTCATTAAACAATGATACAAGAGATGAAAATGGTCCAAATGATCTGGAAAATGAAAATAAAATTAACACAATAATCCACAAATCAAACAAAAAATGACAAATTGTCAAGGGATTAAAAAGATTATAAAAACAAATAACAAAATCATCCAGGAGATGATCAAAATGAAAACATGATCAAAATCAGCAAAATAATTGACAAATGATTCACACGAACAATAATTAAATGCGTTAAAAATAAGAAAATACACAAAATTAAAATGAACAAATGGAAAAAATATATACAGCAAGTAAACCAAATAATCTCCAAATTGCACAGTGCAAAAAAAGAAGTGAAAACAGGGACAAGAGGGGCAAGTGTAAGGATGGCATTTATTTTCTTTTTTTAATGAAGTAACTGAAATATTTTGTAAAGCTGGTTGTTCTAATGTCCTTAATATTTTGTTCCCTTTTTTTTCATCTGCTCTATAAGCTCATCTATTCCTGATTGTCCTGAGGTGTGTGTGTCAGGAGGTGGTGTTATGCTAATGAGTCGTCACATGGTTAACACAGTGCCTCTGGGGAGACGGAAGGTGGTTTCAGCTGCATGCCCGTGACTGACAGCGAGCAAACCACCCTGAAAAACCAAAGTCAAAAGAGCTACTCATATCCTAAAAATGGTATTAATTGTGTATTTTTACAGTACATTCAATGACTTGCATAGGAAACAAGAAGAGTTGTCATGAGCACATTTCTTTCATGCAAGGCTTCATCAACAAGTACACTGAAAAAGTACGAGAAAGGAGTATTGACTTCACTATCTTCAGAAAATTGCATTACAGTCAGTGGCAAGTGGCAGACTATTTTCTGATCTTGACTGAATTTTACCACAATTTACACACATTTGTTAATTTTAAAGACAATTTTATGAGTCAAGAAAGTCATAGTTTCATGCACAAATGGTGAAATATCTGAGTATACTGAGTGTATCACGTGAGACAGAAATAATCACAACACCAAATGTCTGCTGCCTCTGCAAATTACCTTTGTTCTTCAAGAATAATGCGGTGAAAAGGTGAAAATCATTCCAACTCTGCTCAGGGTGGACTGCAGAGATTTTTCAGCAGCTCTGAACAGATTGAGGAGAGACGACATTGTGTTTTTGACTTCCTGTTTGTAGTTTGTATACAGTCATACAGTATATATCAACAGTTTACAACAAGCTGAGAGTTTATTGCCAGTTAAGGTTAACAGTTAAATTAACAAAGCTCATATGTATGGTGGCAGAATTCAGTCATGGTCAGATCATTATCCACCGCTCGCTGTTGACTGTGATGTGATATGTTTTCAAAGTTAGGGTTCATGGATCAAAACCAGAACTGGAGGAACTTAAGCTCCCTATTGAATTCAGTGGTTAGAGAATATCCATGTATAATTAAACTGTTACAAATCATAAAGGCATGTGACATCTCATTTGCAATAATTCTTGCTGTCTGATTCACTACCTTGTGAATCTGATGAGAGAATGTCATAAGTCTGCAAAGCTGTCATCAAAGCTAAATGTAGCTACTTTGGACAGTCTAAAATATAAAACATGTTCTGAGCTGTTGAACACATTTTTGTTTCCTACATAATTATACACATGGTGTTTCACACTTTGGACGTCTTCAGTGTCAATGTACAACATTGAAATGATTAAAAATAAAGAAAAACTGAAGGAGATATGTCCAAACGTTTGACTGGGAATGTATTTTTTGATTGACAAATAAATGATCAAACAAGTAGATACGTACTAAATACAGGTCAGATTTAATTGGGCAGTAATTCTCATTATTCTTCTGAAGCAGGCATGACCATGAAATAATATGTCAATTCCCCCCGTCCTTTGTCCTCCCCCTCCCTTCTCCTGAACCCTTGACCACAGCCAGTAGAGGTCGGAGGTCAAGGCTGGGGCTGGTCACATCGCTGACACTGACGAGTGAGACCTGCCTTCTTCTTTTTCTCTGTTTAAGCAGGTGGAAAGAATGTGATTGTGGCGTTAGATTGATTGGTGTTGAATGTCTCAGTATCAGGATGTGTGTGTGTGTGTGTGTGTGTGTGTTGTCACTTCAACAACAATGCATTTTCAATAGGTCTAATGTGAAAGCTGTCAATACTGCTGATCCAAAGCACAGTGCCTCAGAGGTTATTGCCCTTTGGCTCACAGACGAGGTATGTGTGTGCATGGATGTGTTACTGTGTCCACTGGTGAGCTCATGAATTTTTGTAAATGCTGTTGAATTGCAGCATTTTTGAAACCAAACAGATTTTTTAACCATTGACGTAAAATGGTAGCCTACAGAGTGAAACCATTTTGTTGTACTTTTCAGCTTCAGACAGATACAGATGATAACCTGAGATACACTTGACTGTATTTGTATAAGTGTTTATGCTAACAGTACTGTAGTATGACTTTGTTTGGTAGTGAAGTTTTACCATAATTCTTCACAGTATGGTTGCATCCTGTTTTTGGCTCCAAAATGTCATCCAGGAAGTGACGGAAGTGATTGGATTGGCCCTTCAGAGACAAATGGGTGTTGTCATGGTTACTTTGACCACTAATATATACACGCCCAGGCTTTCACACATTTTACAGTACAAATCACACAATTGATTGACTAAACTGACAGTTTATTTGACAGTTGCAGCCTTAATTTCTATATATCCGCTATACTGCTCATAGTGCATTTGTTAATAATTTAAAAGTAAATTTTCATCGATGTATTTTGTTGGTTTTCTTTCATTATTACAACATTTTTAATAACTTTGTTTATGGAATGGAAATCATGAAAAATACCAGGACATGGTTTAATCCTAGTAAAGTCTGCATATTTTCAATTCAATCTTTATTTGTATAGCGCCAATCATAATCGCCGATTATCTCTAGGCGCTTCACAATTCGAGGCC
>JAQQAE010016332.1:0-11791 GCA_029823295.1 Pseudamia nigra
AAATTAAAAATGTGACATTTTTGGATGGTGCGCCTTATAATCCGGTGCGCCTTATAGTGCGGAAAATACGGTAATCTTTTTCACACACGGTTGGCAATGATATTTATCTAGCACCCATCAGTTATAAGCATTAAGAATGTTCATTAAAAAAAACTCTACCACACCTGAAGTATGCAACACACACTGTCCTCTTGGTGCTTCAACAGTGCAACAACACACCCAACCTTGTTTGTACAGCAAAAGAAAATATTGATGAGGGCAAAAAATTAATTCCCACAAAACACAAAATAGTCACAGAAGTGATTAAAAAACGGAAATGTGCTTTTACTTATTTTAGGCATGGTCAGCACAGTATGATCCTTGTACCCATGGAAACACCAGGACTAAGGCTCATCAGACCACTCACTGTGTTTGGACAAGATGGTAGGTTTATATGTGCTCCTATTTTGTGTTTTAATATTCAATGTTGTACTTAACTGTGATTTTTGTTTCTGAATGATAAATTAGTTTTCCCAGCTTTTTAAATATGTTTCTCTCCTCAGATGCTATTCATGGTGGCCACTTTGAAGTGCACTTCGACAATGTGCGTGTCCCAGCATCTAACATTATTCTAGGTAAAAGATTATACATTTGTGTTTAATTAAAAATACTGATTTGACTGTTCAGAGAATGAGGTCTAAGAGATGCAAACCTGCAGTCGGACATAACTGTTAACATTACGTCCTTGTTTTTCTTTGACTAGGAGAGGGCAGGGGATTTGAGATTGCACAGGGACGCCTGGGGCCAGGCAGGCTGCACCACTGTATGAGGGCGGTCGGCCTGGCAGAGCTGGCGCTGGAGCTGCTCTGTCACCGGGCTGCTTCCAGAGGCACATTTGGCAAGAAATTGTACCAGCATGTGAGTAAACGCCAACCGAGGTCCTGTTTCAAATCTGTCAGTTCAGCTCCTTGCTACTGGTGACACCTAGTGGTCAAACTTTAACATGCAACTATAGACTGGAAGAACTAAAACTCTCCTCATGCATGTGTTATTATAGGAAGTAGTTGCTCATTGGATAGCAGATTGTCGCCTCATGATTGAGCAGACACGCCTGCTGACACTTCAAGCTGCTCATGCTCTAGATACTCTTGGCAGCCGGGCTGCACGTAAACAGGTAAAACCATTATTAGTCAATTAACATTTTATAGGTATTTTTGCCACCACTTCTAATTGTAACTTTATGGTGTCATTGCTCATCAAATAAGACACCATGTTTATCAAGAATCTTCAGGAAACTCAATGTCATGTTCAAGAATTGAGATTTTTCTCCAGCTATGAGCAGTCTACGCACTACCTTTGGAGAATTGCATTGATACAATGTTAACATTAAACTGAAATCGGTGTAAACTGTTCACAGGGCAACTTGGATCTCCCCACTTTTCTACACATGCAAAAAGCTGTTTAATTTTGGTGTTGCATGCATTTGGGGAACAGCTACCTAGTTTTATGCGTATATGATCTGCTTTGTAGATTGCCATGATTAAGGTGGCAGCAGCCAGGATGGCCTGTAAGGTCACTGATTGTGCAATCCAAATACATGGAGCAGCTGGTGTCTCTGGAGACTTCCCACTAGCACAGATGTGAGTATATTTGATGCATTTGCAGTTTGTTCCCAGTTATTCATCTTGACGATATACTGACACTTCCTTTCAGGTATACCTATGCACGGACTTTGCGCCTAGCCGATGGACCAGATGAAGTGCACCTGTCCTCCATTGCTCATCTAGAACTGAGGGATCAACTAAAGGCACAAGCCAAGTTGTAAAGTAATTAACGCAAATGTGACCAAACTGCAGTGGTCTACACCTGTTCAGATTTTCAGTCATTTTTACCCTAAGAAATCACTGCTTGGTAATTGCATGAATTAACTGCTGGGAATATGAATTTCAGGAAGCCTTGTACCTTTAGTCAAATACAAGCAAACCACATGAATGTAAATGATTTGTAATCAAATTCAAATGACTTATATGAAACAATGTCACATTTGATTAAAAAAAAGAGACATGTTTATTAGGAATTCTTTTTTAATGTGAACTACAAAAACGGAAAATGACAGCATGAATATAAGACTATTGTCATCACACTCTGTATGGGTGTGGTCTACCACATGGATGATTTCCATTGGGAGGTGATGGGGAGTTGGGACACGAGCACATTTTTTTTTTACAATATAAAACAGCAATGGTCCCATCCATTTGATACACCAGATGGCAACCCATGCAACACGCTGCACTCATCTTTGTCTATACATCAACATCTGGGCAGCGATCTGCAGCTGCTGCTCCATCAGTCACTTTATACATAAGGGCGCAGAGAAGGTTAAGATTCAGGAGAGGGAAATAGGCTGGTTTGGAAATTCAAAGAAATGTCATGTCAGTGTTTGCTCTTCTTTGATTTTTTGTGAGACCGGTGAGGAGACCTCGACTTGGAGCGAGACTTCTTCGTGGATTTCTTCGGTGTCCTAGAGCGTGACCTCCTCGATCGTTTGGGTGTGCGAGGGGATGAAGGAGATCTACCAAAACAAATAAATTTGAATTACATCATTGTATCAGACACTGCAATATGGCCTCGCCTTGTGATGCACATTTTCTAACCATTAAGTGGATACTCGAATTTTTATCGAATTCAAACTGGACACAGGTCATTTTCTTTATAAGACCACAATCCAAATTAATGAACATTTTAGTCAAAAAAGGTTCAACATCAGGTACCAATCAGCAAAATGACATTTCTTTTAAATAGGGCTGTCAAATCATTAAAATTTTTGATCTGATTAATCAAAAGGGTCACTAGATTAATTTCGATTAATCATGATTAATACCCATTCGTTTTTCATTTTGTGGGAGCAAAAATACTTATGATAGAAGGTGATATAGACACGACTAAAATGACTTATTTTACATTAAAATGTGTATATACTTTTTCCCAATGTAAACTTGTGTAAAAGGAAAGTACACCTGCTTTGTAGAACTTAACAGAACCTCTGTAATGTTCTGCTGAGGTGTTTTTTTCTTTTTTTACACTTGGTTTATTGCTTTCATCAGTAACTAATGTAATTTGTTTCAAAATGTTTAAAGACGTACTTTTACATTTAAATTGACTTTGAAGCAGTAAATACTAAAGAAGTTGGCAGTGACGTGGGTCAAATATAACATAAGATTTCATCACTTTTTCCTTGATGAGTTATTGTGCATTAATAGTGTTAAAAAAATTTTATGTAATTAATCATGCAAATGGTTTAATCCGGATAAACACGTTAATTTTGACAGCCCTACTTTCACACTATACACTTCACGACCCACTCAGAATGAGTGAGCGCCACCAGTTGAAAAACACTGGTTTAGAGCAATCCCACCAAAAACTTCAATGTTTAAAAAAAAAAAAAAAAAACAAAGTGGCTCTGCTTTAAGTACAGTTAGGATACATTTAGTGCACATTGTTAGGTAATTGGTCATTCTCAAAGCCACATTTAAAATACAGACGTTTGTAATTATTTAATTTGTATCTTAAAAAACATTTGTTCAGTGGTGAACAGTGCCTTCAGAGGGGAAGTGCTTGTTGATACTTAAAATATTGTAGTCTTTCTAAAAATAAAGATCATCTCTATGAGCTCTCGGTGGATGATGTTCTTGATGAAACAACTACCGTACATACAATTTATTGAAAAAAAATTACATGTACACTTTATAGTAATGTCAACTGACCAAGTGAAGAATTGTAGCTGAGTGAGCTGCTGGTAAATTTAAATGTCTGATATGCACCAATCCTGGCTTTATGCAAGTTTTGCCAAAACAGATGAGGTGTTGAAATGTTGTGATCATGAAATTGTGAGAAATGAATCAGGGTATGTATATGTCCAGAGTGAACAAGTTGTTTCAAAATTATCTAAATATTAGGAAGCAATGCTCGAGTATAAAGCAACAGTGCTCAGTTTTTATCAAAAGCAAAACTGCCATTTATACAGCTCTGTTCTAGATTTAAACTGGCTTACATTTTACAAATGAAAGAATCTGTGAGTCACATCATCCTTTTCTGTCGCCCAAAAGATGGTTGTGATCTTTTGGCCAGATCATCCAGAACTTCTAGCGATATCATAGGATGCAGAAGCGCTGAGGACATGCTCTTACCTCTTGGAGGACTTTTTGTTCCCGGCTCGTGGAGAGTCTTTATGGGAAGACCGGGAGGACGTGTCTTTAGAGTATGATCGGTCAGAGCGTTCTGATCTTTCAGATCTCTCTGAGCGAGGCGAGGATGACCGTCCTCTTCTGCTACTACGTGCTGGGCTTGGTGACCCACTGTGATGCCGTTTCCTATGGATGAGAAGATAAAAAAATCTGTCACACAATGTTTAAAATCAAACAGAATTGCATCCTTGCCATCTACGTGCTGAGCTCACCTGTCTTTCCTGGTAGGCGTGTCCTCTTTGTCTTTCTCCTTTTTCAGGTCTTTCAGTCGCGCCTCAGCTTTCTCTTTTTCTTTCTTCTCCCTCTCTTTTTCTCGTTCAAGTTTTTCCTTTTCTTTTTCCTAAAACCAGGTGCACAAACATTTACTTAAGTTTAATTGTTGAATTCCATACGTGATCATCTGTAGTGTATATAGTTCTGTTAAATACCTTTTGCAGCAGTTTGTCCCTGTAGTGCTCCACTTGCTCCTGAATACTCTGGCCTGGCTTCTTAGGCCTTTTCCCTGACTCTAGTTCATCCTGGAACTTCATAACTTTAACCTATTTGAAAGCAAAGATGATACAAACAATTAATTTAAAGCTGTTAATGTAAAATGCAGATGGCTATTTATTTGTGTAATGTACCTCTATTTCTCTCAGTTTAGTGCGTTTCTCCTCATTCATTTCAGACATCTTGGCCTTATAATCACCATCATCTTGGATGGGGTTGGAGTAGCTCTGACCATCTTCTGAATGAGGGCTCTTGTCATCATCGTCACTGTCCTCATCCCTTATATTTACACAGTTAATAGAATGAGTTGATGCAATAATACTTAAAAGCACAGCTCAAACATAATGCATGAAATACCAGCTTACTTTTTTGTTTCTTCAGGCTGCTCAAAAATCTCCCACTTTGAAGTCGTCACAGCTTAGGAAAAAAAAACGAGACTAAGGTTTAAATTTATTACAGCAGTTCATTAAAACTTTTGACACAGTGTATATTTATAGACCAGCCAGACAATGCATACATATTCCCCCCACACCTAATGTTTTACCTTGAGATTCCAACTCTGACTCATCCACTGCTTCCCATTTTGAGGGAGCCACCTTGAAGGCTGTTTCTTTTTGATCCACTATAATAAAAGAGAAATGCTTAATATTTAGTTAATGTATTTACTTCATTACAAACACCCGTGTAACATTTTCTTAGTGATCCTCACAGGGTATTCCATCTATGTCCTCTTCCATGGGTTTGATAGGAACACCATCCAGGTCATCCAGAGGAGCTCCATCAATTGGGGCCCCATCGATTGGCCCTGCATCTATTGGGACGCCATCCACATCCTCTAGTGGAGTGCCATCTACATACTCTCCTATTGGAGCACCATCTATGTCCTCTGATGCTTCAGGCTAGGGCAAAACAACAATAAATTCAACCTAGTGAAGAAAAGTTCAGTACTGAGACAAGTATTGTTGTTTATTTTACCTCCAGTGTGAGGCTTGCGGGGTCCTTATCAGCTGCGATATTAACTAGACCAAGGAAGATGTTCTGTAGCTTGATGAGAAAGGGGTCTGGATACACAGCCCAGTCCTCCCATGCACGGAAACACGACATCACCCGTTGCTGTAAAAATGAGAAAAAACATCAAAGAACTGAGATGACTGGAAGACAAAACAAAGAATGTGTTGTTTCATGGACAAACAACTGATTAAGTACCTTAAAGTTCTCACACTGAAGATGGCCCTGTATTGTTTTGTATGTTGCGTTGAGGTCTGAGAAAATCTGGCAAAGTTTTGTCTCAAAGCTAGGGACAAAGAAAAAAACAAGATGAGACTTAAACAGTCATAAGTGGTAAACAAAGTAAGTTCAATATTAATTTGACAGTTCTATGCAACACTGTCCAACAAATTAAACTACTTACTATTTTCTGTAGTAAGACGCATTGGCTACTTTGGCAGAAGAGTTGTACAATACATCAGAAACTAGATATAACCGTGCAATCTGAAATGTCAAAAGGGGGTGTTGGTGTTTACAATTCACTTGAAGCAACTGTTAAAATCAGAATTTATTGTTCAGGAAGCAATAGTGAATATAGCAACAGAGAATCAGTGCCATATCTTACCTTCTTGGGAAGAGGGGTCTTGAGGATTGAGAGGGACTCTGTGATACATTCAACTATCTCTTCAGCGGCTTCAGCATGGCTAAGACAAAACAGCATAGCTTCTGCTATATCTCCCCTCCTGGGAGTCAAACCACGGAGCATTTCTTCTAATTTGTCCCGTTCTCTGCAGAGACGAAAAGTTCAGTAGAACTGTAGCTAAATGCTAATCCAATCTGAAACAAGATTTTGTGAAAACATTTAATGTAAAGAATGTCGCCATGCAGAAGCAAAAGTCTTACTCTTCTTTCAAGCAGCCTTTCTTGTTGGCCTCCTCTTCTTCCTCATCCTCGTCACCATCATCATATGGACCGTGGAGGTAAGGATTAAGAGGCGGCGGACGCCACAACGACCCATTCTTAAACATCCTAAAGTCTTCTGTTCTCCATTTGGCTGGTGCCTCACCCTGAACAAGAAATTTACAGCAAAATCAACATGAATATTAATGAATTATGGTAAACCAAAAAAAAAAGTTCCATCTTATTTTAGATGCTACCAAACTATGCTAATTACAAGCAATGTTTAAGCACCTGTAGTATGGAGTAAAGCTTCCACCGGTAGTACACATGTGCTGGGCTCTGGTTCTCAAAAAGAAACCTAGAAAAAAGATCAAATCAAACAGAATAAGCATCAGCCGGGCAGCACACTACCTGAATGACTAAGGGTTAACACAGTTTTTATGAGCAGTTCCACTGACCTGTACATTGGATTGTTGATTTCTCTGTTCATGATCATGGCTTCAAACATTGGGCCTTCACGCACCACAAACTCGATCATTCGGTGGATGAGAGAAAGCAAATTCCTACAAGAAAAACACAGTTAAAGCAAACAGATTCAGACTGGCCAGCCTCTCCAGCTCTATAAAAAGCCTCTCAAACATTAATTTATATTCAATTAGCCAACACTCATAACAGCTGAAAGTTTAATTAATCGGCAACAAAGGAAAGCACTCTCCCAGGCTTTGTATAATTTGCCAGGTGTAAGAAATGGAATGCAATTATGTCTTTGAATTTACTGCTGTTGACTTGTAAACATTTGCAGTCATACAACTGTGAGGAGTGTCATGTGACCAGGCATAAAATATGGAAACTGACTATTCCTGAGTCTAATAATCTATAAATACTGCTACAAATCAAGCTTCATTAATGAAACATTGTCACTGTCATTTATTAAAAGGAACATGTTCCAGTAACGGTGAGAAATGATTAAATATGGGAATACAGTACATTGGTGTTAAGTTACTTTGTGCCAACTTCAGTGCAGTTCATTAAACAGCACTGCATTAACACTTACATTTTTTTTTTTTTTTTTAAATGGGAAAAAGTTTTAGATGTTGGGGAAGGTCATAACAAAGTATTGATTGAAAAAGTTTGCCAATATGACACCTTTACATTCCCACTCTGATTTGCTGGCTAACATAAGGAAGAACCAAAACAGGATTGTTGGCCTAAACAGGTCATGTTCTGCTATAAACTTGTGACTGAATACAGTGCAAATGGAGTCACTAGAGTTCTGGAGAGTGTTGTGACATTTTGGGGGGGAAAACATGGTGCAGGTTGCATACAATTAGCCTAGAGTGGCCAACAAGACAAAATGTCTTTCATTTAACAACACAGATGACATTTACTTGTATTGGAGCTGATCGTACCAATGGCGGGGTAAAATTCAGTATACTTTCCCAATCCATCCCATGATGCTTTTCAGGTCCCTCGCTGCTGCAGACAGTTCAACTTGTGCTGCTCACCAAGGCCAATGTCAAAGGTCATATATAGACTAATACTGGCAACTTTGGATTTGTGGGCAGGGGCCAGATTTACTGAGCTCCCAATAGAGTGACAGAGGCCAAGGGGGTAGACGGTCTGAATGAGCAATGGTCAGAAAGCAGGAGCTCACAAATACAGACCTAGAATCAGCAGACTATGCTTGTTGCAAAGTATCATGTCACTAAAGCTGAGTAACAAAACTGAATGTGGATGCATGGAGTGGGACTGTGATGGACTAAAGTCATGGTATTTGGCTCTAGACACCACATTAATAAGCACTAATATGTTTTCTAAGCAGCTTAAAGGAAATGAGTGAAAGTGGAATGTGAAAGAGTGAGTTGCAGAGGAAACTTGTCAATCAGTATTTCAATGTATTAATGTAAACATATAGTACATTTGGCTTCACTACCATTGCTCACTCACACTGACCACCCCCTGTAGCATGCAGTGATCAACTGATCAAACTTTTTGCTTCATTATGGGATGTTTTTTCTAAGTTTGTACACCAATTTTAAAAAAGAAAAACATGTACCTTTCTGTTGGGATAACCACTTTGACTATGGCTTGCGACAGAGTCTGTATATGAAGTCACATCAGATAATAAACATAGAATGTGAGTATTGTTAAATAGCAACAAGTGAAAAATATAAAAAATGCATTTCAAAGTGCACATAGACAACAACTTTCCTTTACTGCTGTCAATTTAACAAAAGGCCAAACTCCCCTGACACTGTATTCATTAACATAAATGCCTTTCTACAACACACTCATTTTTCTCTATACCTACACCATGATACACAGTATAAAACTACATTAGTCAGTAAAACAAAAACTATCAGCTGAAGAAACTTTAATTCAAACGCTTGCTGGAGTTACATAGGCTAACATTGTACCAGCACAATAAAACACTGACATAAACCCATGAGAGAATCCTAAAGCTGACATGCTGAGTTACCTTCTCAAACTCCTCCTTGTTTTTAGGCGGGGGAAGCAGGGGAGCATTAGGGTTCTTTAGCCTCTCCCGTGGCTGTGCATTGAAAGGAAGGCCGGAGGGAGGCGGTGGGAGTGTGTGCTCCATCATGGAAGGAGGGATGTAGATGGGGTGGGGTGGGATGGGAACACCTTTGCCCCATCCTAATTTCATCTCAAAGTTCATAATCATCTTCCCTGAAACAGCAATAACATTTTAACCGAAACATATAAAAATGGATACGTGTTACTTAATCATTGCCTGCAAATAAATGCAAGGTTGTATACCATTTAGATTTTTTAATGCACGCTCAGCATCCCTCCTGTTCATGAAAGCCACAAAGCCACAGTTCCTCTCCCGAGCCCTCTCCTCGTCTGTCCTTGGCCACATAATCTTTACACTAGCCAGGGGCCCATAGCGGCCAAACTCTTGACACAGCATCTCCTCATTCATCTATAGAAAGACAAAGACGGGAAAAAATATAAAACAATCCTTTTAACCAAACACCTGCAACAGAAGACTATGTGTTTCAAGCCAATTCTGTAAATCAGAGTACCAAACAATTCATTAAAGATGACCAGACATTTCAGTGCCGTTTATGAAAAGTCCAATAACAGCTGCTGAAAATCAATACTTTTTCCAGTATTAAAAAAAGGATTTTTCTCCCCCAACTGTGACCTTAGAACATCAAGATTTTCTTTATTTAAAGAAATTGTGCACAGATGTTTTGCACCTCCAATTTATTTTTTTGTTAAATACTGAAGTTAGAGCCAATACCTATATTACCCAGCTATAATATAATACACAATTAGTGTATAAGGTATGTCCAAAGTCCAACAATGAACATAAAGACTTGCATACCTTTTTTCCCCCCAAAACCACATATGGTATCAATAAAAATGAGATTCTGTGTCACTTTTTTAGCATAGTGATAGAACTTAAGCTGTGCTCAGCTGTCTGTGAACATTGAAAAGTCAGCTATTAAACCAAAACCATAATATTAGCAACAAATATCGACTCGTTTACATCGGACAGTTTCTCAGGGTTTTAATGTCTTTTCGTATTATTTTTTTAAAATCACAAAATGACCTGTGGATTGATGTTTCCAAGATACAAGTTAGTAGTGGATGGGTCTCCGACATCATGAGAACCTGGTGCGCAATCATCCAGAACTGTAGAGACAGAAAAGACAGAATAATTTCCTACTGCTGACTGACAGGACAACATTATTTTCTTAGCAAGATGAAGATATTCACAGCCACTATATTAAGTCAAAATTACCACTGGACGGACGGTTTCTTCTTGAAGAACCATCCGCTAAAAGAAGCAGAAAAGCAGTATAAATTTTGTTTCAGGGCAAAAGTGGAAAGGGGGGCGGGAAGGGGTGGGCTTCGGGACACGGCCACTGTAGGCCAAGTCAGTGCATGGAAGACAAATATGCAGCTTAAAGACACTTACATGAGCGCCTTCCCTCCATGCCCGGGAGTGGCTCAAATCGACTCACACGTCCTTTCATCTTGTGTCTTTCATCCCTTTCTTCCTGTATTCTGAAAGCAAAGTGTACAATTAATTCTCATCTATTCCAGTGATTACAACTGCACTGTATAATTGTAGACCACTCAGTACTAATAATTACATACAGTGGATATAAAAAGGTCTACACACCCCTGTTCAAATGCTAGGTTTTTGTGACGTAAAACATTGACACTAAGATCAATAAATTCACAACTTTTCCCACCATTAATGTGACCTATAACCCCTACAACTTGTGATGGATCCAGCAACACTGATGCGTCGGCGCATGTGTCGAGCTCATAGAGCGAAACCCTGTGTCGGTGCAGGTGCGCGTATCGCTTTAAGAAAAAAAGTCACGTGATCGATACAGCGGCTGTTTCGGGTTGTGATTGAGGCTCAAACTGTGTTTATAAAAAGGCAGCGCATCTGTCAACTGGGCCGCAGAAACATTTATCCTAACCTCTTCCAACTATCTCTACAGTTTTATGCACTCCAGCATCATCAGTACCATGTGAGCGTGTGTTCTCCAAAGCTGAAGAACTTGCCTCAAAAAAACAGGACAGACAGAAAGCCAAAACGCTGGAAAAACTTATATTTTTGAATAAAAATTTGTGAATAAAAAACACTCCGTGCCTCAATGATAAGTACAAAAGCAACATTACCGGTACATTGACTTTGATTTTCACATTATGACACAGGTTCACATTATTTATTGACTGTATCTAAAAATATCAAAGTTATTTTGAATTTAAACGAAGATATGAAATAATACAATGACTTAAATTATATTATTGTGTATACTGAGTCATCAAAACAGTGTCAGTCTGTCAATAGGTTGCCTGTAATGATTTTTTTAGGTCCAGCAGGTGCCAGTATTCAGTGACACAGTGTTGATACAGTGTCAATACAGTTTGGCAACGTGTCGAAACACTTCATGAGGCCTCATCTACCCATCACTACCTACAACGCAAATGAAAAACAAACTGAAATCTTTCAGGGAGGTGAACTGAAAATAAATAACTCAGATAATGAGGTTGCACAAGTGTGCACACCCTCTTATAACGGGGGATGTGGCTGTGTTGGGATTTAACTAGTTCCATTCAAAGTCATGTTAAATTGGAGTCAGCACACACCTGTTACCATTTAAAGTGCCTTTGATTAACCCCAAATAAAGTTCAGCTGT
>JAQQAE010016333.1:0-11791 GCA_029823295.1 Pseudamia nigra
GGGGCGGAGGGGGGGGGGGTGCTGGAGCCTATCCCAGCTGACTTCAGCGAAGGCAGGGTACACCCTGGATGAGTCGCCAGTTCTGACTGACCTTCATGTCTTATATAATGATGGACTGTCATTTCTCTTTATTTAACTGTGTTTTTTGCCTTACCATGGATTTGTATAGTCTTTGTAGTAGCACTAACAGGGCTACTGACTCTGCACCTGCCCTTTCTCTGCATAAGACAACTGAACTAGTCTAAAGCATATTTAGACGGAAAGAAATGGCACAAATCTCATGACCAGGCACATCTGGGAACTGAAAACTGTTCCAGGAGACTACCTGGTGAATCTGATGAGAGAATGCCGTGAGTGTGAAAAGCTGTCAAAGCTAAATGTGGCTTTTTGGACAATCTAAACAAAAAACAAAACAAAACAACATTTTCTGGCTTTTCAACACTTTTTTGTCCATTGATCCATCATCTTCTGCCTATCCTGGTCAGGGTCGCGGGGGCAGCAGCCTAAGCAGAGAAGCCCAGACTTCCCTCTACCCAGCCACCTCCTTCAGCTCCTCTGGGGGGACCCCCAGGCATTCCAAGGCCTGCTGAGAGACATAGTCCCTCCAGTTTGTCCTGGGTCTGCCCCAGGGCCTCCTCCCACTTGGAGCTAGTTTTGGCAACTGGGGATTGGACCACCGCCGGGGCCTCTGCCAAACCACACAGTGCTGGACCCTTATGCCCCTTCCTGCAAGTGGTGGACCCACAGGAAGGCATAGTCATAATCTGAATCATTTTTAGTCTGACCTGTCACCTAGGACCAATTTGCCTTGGAAGACCCTACCAGGGGCGAAATGCCCCCAACAATACAGCTCCTAGTAAAAAAATAAAAATAAAAAAAAAAACTGAAAGAGAGGGTTTCACTGATAGTGTACATGCACCAGGTGTTTTCATATTTTATACAATTAATGAGAAATTGTCATTACAAAAGTAGAAAAATAATGCATACCGACATTCTGTTGTGAAGACCAAAACACAATGGGACCCACATGGTGGACACAAACAAGGCAAACGGTAGGTTCCAAAACAAGTGGTTTATTGAGTAGATTTATGGCAGGAGTTTTTTCAGGATTGGGATCCTGGGGCTAGAGGATCAAAAAACTGGTTCTGAGCTACATTGGGTCTTGAAGTGAAAAAAGCTGAGGAGTCCCAGACTGAACAGGCCTCAGGGTGGATTCAGGCAAAGCACTGGAGTCAACACAGAGAACTTGGAAACAGGGCTTCACACAAAATTGATTTCTCAAAAAAGAAGCCAAAGCAGATTATGATCTATAAACAGAAGCACTGGTGATAAGTGGGAATGAGCTAGTCTTAAACAGGGGAAGCAGCTTGCAGATTGCTGGTAAGCCACAGGTGTGTACATAGATGGGGAATGGACCAGTGGCTCCAGGTAACTCCACCAGCTCTAGATAAAACACACATACACACAATGGGAACAAAAGGGCGATAACTGCAACCCTGACACATTCAGATGCATCCATTTCTATTTTTTTAATTGAAGACGCAAGTAACATCACCATCATTTTTGTTACTCATAGTCATATTGGTTTCAGCCTTTTATGAATATTTTGATATGACAAATGTTCATCTAATGCCATCATCACTGAAATTATTTAGTGCAGGAGCAATGTGTTCATGTATTTATTTTTTTCTCATGTCATACAATCAGTGTCAGATTTAGTTTGTTGCTGAATTTCATCCACCTGTGTTGCTATAGTAACCAGATGTGGCAGAGTTTTCTGTAAAAAAGAAACAAACTGCTTCCACAAATGACATCAACTCTTTATATGTGTGTGCCATGACCTATTTATGTATTATTTGCCACATAATCTATAACTGTCATGATCTGCATGTGCACTGTACAGACATGTTTAGAATAATTATACACAATCACTACAAAATCAGTTTGCCATCCATTTATAAGAGAATACATTTGCAAAATATGACAGGATTAGGGGCAGTGTCACGTGTACAGCATTCTGCACACTGTCACTGAGGAAACCACATGGAAACTGCTGTTTGTTTTGCTGTGGAACAGCTGTATGTCAGGGAAAGATAGAAACAAGAGAGGTTATGATGCCTCAACAGAGAGTCAAGAAGGAAAAACGAAGATGAGCACAGAGACGTGATCTGTTTCTTTTCATCTAAACCAAAGAGGAGGAGAATTACACACACATCAGCACACACCGACACACATACACACCCATCACATCTCACAACTCAATAAAAGTGTCTCTTGGCTCTAAGCTGTGCTTTGTCACTTCCAAACACTTCCATAATTCATGGGACGTTGACAGCAGTATTGAACTGAGGACAAAGATGTCTGCCCTGTAGGCTTCACACATGTACGTATGCACACCCACGCACACAGGCACACAAAAACCAGGTTGTAGACTTTTATGAGCTACAGATGCACAGAAAACAGGACTGTGATGGTGGAGAGGTAATGAAGCAGTAATGAAGAAGCCTTAGCACATAGAAACATCACATGCGTGTATATGTATGTATGCATGTTATACTCCTCTACTTGACAATGACTAATCCCTCTATTTTTGCCCTTCTTCCTTGCTGTCACTTATGGTTGCCTCTATTTTTTGTATCCTTGTCCTGCCCCTTAGCATGACTAAATACAGTTCATCTCTCTAGCATACACACACCACACACAGCAGTAGGTTGCGGCTGTGTGGTGGACATATTTTAGCCACAAGGTTGTCACGTCTGCTCCTGGCAACATGTCATTCACCCACATGCCGCCTTTGTCCACTAAAGTGTTCCAGGGACAGAAATATAGCAACATTCTGGTTTTGACATGATTTGGTCCTTGTTGCCAACACATGCACATACACTGCCAATGGTTTCTTTTTATTAAAGTAATCTGTCACAGCTATGATGCTTATTCCATCTAAGTGACATGAAAGGCACAAGATGTCTCATCATGAGTTTTTGAGCTCCTCTTCTGCAGTGCATGTAGAACAGCCCAGAGTGTGGCTTCATAATCCGTGGATCTTTCGTCCATGCTATTCTCCATTTGAAACAAAAAAATACAAAAACAAAAAACTCGACTTGTTTGTTCAATTTTCTTTCTAAAACCAAAATGAAACAATGGATAACAACTTGTTTTCTGATTTTCAATGAAGCACTCAACCTGAAATGGCAGAAAATGAAATAATGACTGATTTTTTTCCTTCATTATTTTGATTCTGACACTGGACATGACATGGAAGCTGTCTTTGTTTAGATGTGCTCGATTACCCTGAGTGGGGCTGCCCTATTCTGGACCGAGCCACGTGACTCAACGTCAGCGTCACGTCAGTGTCACGTCACCACCTCAGCGTCACGTCAACCCTGCTAACAATAGCAAAATAAATAGGAACATTTGTTTACTGTTAATTTGTTTCCTAAAGAGTGTTCAGAAACTTGGAGTGACACAAGCATTTAACACCAGCCCCCACAGGACTTCTACTCTTTACAAAGAAAAACAGTGACGCTACCAAGTTAAAATCCTCCAAATAAGGCGCATCCGGTTGTTTCAAGAGAAGGGCTCCTTGCATGTAATCTGGTATTTTCATTCTGAAACGCTACACAGTATTTTGAGTTATAATGGCTGCAAAGCTAATCTAGAGGCACCCAAGACTAAAATCAAAATGCTGTAAATGAGCATGACCTGGACATTTTAAAGATAGGGAGCAACCAATGAGATGTATTTTTCAAAAATTGCTGGCTTCCTTTACTCTTCTTCACAAGTCACTCCTGAGTTACGTCCAGTGTCAGAAAGAAAAATGAAAATAGAAAAAAAAAAGTTTCATTTTATGCAGTTTTAATGTAGTGCTTACTGTAACTGGAAATCAGAAAAGAACTCGTTATCCATTGTTTCCCTTTGATTTTAGAAAAAAATGGAAAAAACGAGTCTCTTTTTTGTTTTTGTATTGTTTGTTTTAAATGGGAAATTGAATGAATGAATGAATGAATGCATTTTTCTGCACCAAATTGATCAGAAATCAGTAAGGGAATTGACAAGGTATATAACCAATACATAGACTCTGCAAAGTCATTTAGATCCTTAAAATCAATTCTAATTCCTACAAACCCTGGCAAAAATTATGGAATCACCAGTCTTGGAAGATGTTCATTCAGGTGTTTAATTTTGTAGAAAAAAGCAGATCACAGGTGTGCCACAAAATTAAAGTCATTTAAAATGGCAACTTTCTGGCTTTAAGAAACACTAAAGAAATCCAGAAAAAAATTGTGGTAGTCAATAACAATTGCTTTCTTAGATCAAGCAGAGAAAAAAAAATGGAATCACTCAATTCTGAGGAAAAAATGATGGAATCACCCAGTAAATTTCCATTTCCAAAACACACCTGCATCAAATTAAATCTGCTCATTAGTCTGAAGTTAAAAAGGAGAAGCTCACACCTTGGAGGCTGTCGCACCAAGTGGACTGACATGTATCATAGCTCCGACATGAGAGCTGTCAGTGGAAACAAAGGAGAGGATTATCAAACTTCTTAAAGAAGGTAAATCATCATGGAATATTGCAAAAGATTTTGGTTGTTCACAGTCAGCTGTGTCTAAAATCTGGACCAAGTACAAACAGCATGGAAAGACTGTGAAAGCCAAGCATACTGGTTGACCAAGGAAGACATCAAAGCATCAAAACAGCAATATCTCTCGAAAACTGAAAATGCAAAGCAAAACAGAGGAACAAATGGGGAACAAATGGGCGGAAACTGGAGTCAACGTTTGTGACCAAACTGTAAGAAACCGCCTAAAGGAAATGGGATTTACATACAGAAAAGCTGAATGAAAGCCACAATTAACACTTAAACAAAAAAGACATGGTTACAATGGACCAAGGAAAAGCAATTGTGGACTGTGGATGAAAGTCCTATTCAGTAATGAATCGCAAATCTGCATTGGGCAGGGTGATGATGCTGGAACTTTTGTTTGGTGCTGTTCCAATGAGATTTATGAAGAAGACGCCTGAAGAAAACATGCAACTTTCCACAGTCATTGATATGTGGCTCCATGTCAGGTAAAGGCACTGGGGAGATGGCAGTCATTACATCTTCAATAAATGCACAAGTTTATGGTGACATTTTGGACACTTTTCTTTTCCCATCAGTTGAAAGGATGTTTGGGGATGATATCGTTTTTCAAAATGATAATGCATCTTGCCATAGAGCAAAAACTGTGAAAAATTTCCTTGAAGAAGGACACATGTTCAATGTCATGGCCTGCAAATAGTCCAGATCTCAATCCAACTGAAAATCTGTGGTGGAAATTGAAGAAAATGGTCCATGACAAGGCTTCAACCTGCAAAGCTGATCTGGCAACAACAATCAGAGAAAGTTGGAGCCAGATTGATGAAGAGTAGTGTTTGTCACTCGTTAAGTCCAGCCTCAGAGACTACAAGCTGTTATAAAAGCCAGCGGTGGTGCAGTAGAATTTCAGCAATTCAGTCCATGATTCTGATCCATACAAGAGGAGTGACAGGATCTGCATCTGTGAGAGGCAGATTTTGGTTTGGACTGTGATGTTGTCTTTTTTCTAGAGGCAACATTTGAGTCAGGCGAACACTACTGTGGCCTGGCTGATCCTGCTGTAGGTTTCAGCAGTAGATGCATTTTTTCTCTCCCAATATGCACCCAATATCTCAGGTATTTGATTTCTTCGACCTGCTCAAATTGAGTTCCGTTAAGGTGCACGATGGCGTGGGATCCATCAGCGGTCATAACTTTTGTCTTGTCTGCATTGATTTTCAAGCCATTTGATTGGGCAGTGGGTCAGTGTTCTCCTCAACCATGTCAGTGAAAATGGTGCTGTCGTCTCCTAACATTAATTCTCTTTCTGTAATAATTGAGCTGAGTTAAGTTAAGTTACTGGAGAACATCTCTGGCCAACATCTTCCACCTTCAGTTTCCATACTATACAACTGGAATTACATCTGAGATTTCTTTGTGCACAATTAAATTATTCACTCTTGTCATGCATAGCATTAGTTTCTCCTTATGCAGGTCCTACAGCTATCATTCTGCTGCTTGGTGTTTTGCTGATAAAACCATGTTTAATCTGTGTCAGGGCAGCTAATACATGGTTCTAATGGAACAAGCAGCCTGCTGCAGTCAGTGTGATTAATGTGAACCAAACTCCCTCTGGCGCAGTCAAGTGTTCACCTTTATTTCTTTTAACAAAGAGGTCAGAAAGTAATTCTGAGAGGGGTAGGTAAAACAATCTTCCCGCTGAACACAGAGGCAATGTCAGACTGTGGCAAATTAAGATTTAATGTGGACAATAATAGTGTCATTAAAAAAAGATCATTTCAGAGGCTTCTCCACTCTAATAAAAGTTTTATAAAGTCAAGAGAAAGAGGTCTAAAATTATAGAAAGTGCTGATTACCTCATTTTCAAGTCGAAGAGGTACAACTCAAGCAGTGTCTGATCTTAGAAAGATCGTATTAATCTTTAGTTCCAATAATAATCTGTACCTGTTTTCCAAAAGCTGACAACAACCTGATCTGATAGAAGTGATGTTATGTAAACACACATGCAAATCAAAACACCTTTAGTAATAATTGAAACACAATCTGCATTACATCTGCATTTGGCTGTGCTAAATAATCAGACTACTTTCACCTTTCTCAGCAGGAATGAGGTGTTGCGTTTTGCTGCAAGTGGGTCAGGACTGCCTCAAATAGTAGATGGAACTGTGAATTCTGAATCATACCACTTTTGTATGTCAATGCATCTGTCTGTAAATTCAATCTCAGGCAGGTAAGGGTCATGTAAAAGGACAACAATCTTTAGTACACAAGTAGTTCTACCAATAATAACTACCTATGGTTAAAGACTTGAATGACCAAGTCAAAGTGCTGACCTCAAACCAAGTGAAATCTTTTGGAACAACCTGAATTAAGTGGTTTATTTAAGGAAACCCACCAACATCCCAGAGTTGAAGCAGTTCTGTTTGGATAAATGTGCCAGCCACCTGTCTATTTTTAATATCAACACAGCCTTAGGTGTGCAAAGCACATTGCAATATCAGCAACAAAATTCTGATTGACTAATAAAATTTAGAATGTGCATAAGTGCCAAAAAAATCTGTATTTATCAAACATTCATACACTGGTCATAAACATATTAGTAAGTAATCACTTTTCCCATGTTTGCAATCACCATGCTTGTTGACGCTTGTGGTCATTTGCACTCAGACACGTCCTACTACAGTAAGTTAACCATATGTGGGAAAGAACGATCTTTTTAAAAATAACGCACAAAGTGCTCATGATTCAGGTGTTTGTTGCCAAGGTTGAATCAAACCAAAAGCTGTTGTTTAGTTCACTCAAGTGTACCTATCAAAAGAATAACGGCTGATGGTAATGTGCAGTTAGTGCCATACGATCAGAGAGATCTTAAGCCAAAATAAAAAGATGGTTTCATCTAAATCTCCACACCAAAAACCATGTTTCGGCCCACAAGACAGTTTTATCTGCAACTAGAGAAGAACAGGACACAACAGAATTGACACCACTGCACATGCATCGCCAGGGATACAGCTTTCTGTGTCATCGTTGCACAAGGAGATTCTGGCTGTACCCACAGAACAAGGTTCTGTTTGAAAAACTTTTTTAGTTGTGAATATAATTTTAAATGATCAATCATGATATGAATAAACATGTATCTCGATATGTAAGGTAACTTCTTTTAAATGACAAATAACGCAATTATATTTACATTAAACATAATTTAACATTAGTGTGGAAATATATTTTCTCAAAGTCAGAAACTGTTCTCAGTTCTGTGATCACAGAGGAGCTGAGGCTGTCCTGCGTTGTGGAGCAGGTGCCAGTGCCATCAGTGTGCTGGAAGATGAAGCTGCTGGAATAGATGGAATATATATTTTATTGTCATTTTAAACAGGTACAATGAGCAAACCTGAGATGCCTTAAGTCAACATACAGTATATACAGCAGGGGTGTGAAATATTAAGAAGATATAAAAGTTAAAAATCTTACAGTAAAAAGTTATAAATAACAAATGGTGTCGAAGAATTAAAAGAAAGAAGAATTTAGAATTTACAATATTGAATACTGTATTGTAATTCACAGGTTAGAATGTACAGTCACACTGTTGCACCAAAGTACACTGAACAAATATATAAAAGGCAACACTTTTGTTTTTGCTCCCATTTTTCATGGGCTGAACTCAAAGATCAAAGACTTTTTCTATGTCCACAAAAGGTCCATTTCTCTCTAATATTGTTCACAACTGTCTAAATCTGTGTTAGTAAGCACTACCCCTTTGCCAAGATAATCCATCCGTGGCACAGGTGTGGCATATCAAGATGCTGATTAGACAGCATGATTAATGCACAGATGTGCCTTGTGCTGGCCACAATAAAAGGGTATTTGGAAAATTAATGCTTTTTTAATATGCTAGGCTAATAGGCAGAGTTGCTTCACAACATGTAATCACTAAGTGAGTAATAATTACTATGTGGATGTTGGGATTGCATGCTGTGATCCAAATGCTTATTTACAGTTTTCCTGATCAACCACTAGATTCTGTGCAATAAGCATGGTCAGAGCTGTGCTTATATTTACATACTGTAAATAAAGGTACAAGTCTATAAATCACACACTTTACACAGGAATGATTGTACACTCATTACGCGCACATCTGTGTGTAAGCAACCAAGTTGATACAGTAGGTGAGAGCCCTGGTTTCTCAGTAAATCCTATAGGAGTGCCTTCACTGCCTAAACCTAAATCACTGAAATTAAAATAGCTGGGTGCCTCAGTAGCTCAGTTGAGTGCCTGGCAGTGGGAACCCATGTACAGCCCACGGCCTGCTCGCAGCGACCCAGGCTCAAATCCAGCCCACAGTCCCTTGCTGCATGTTGCTCCACATATCCTCTCTCCACTTTCCTACCCGACTTCACTGCTCCTATCAAATAAAGCCCCAAAAACGCAGAAAAATAAACTTTAAAAAATAATTTAAAGCAGCCAAATCTAATCTAAAACTAGCTGACATGGTAAATCAATTTTATGTAACTTTTAGCAGAATTATCTGTTATATAGAAGGATATCAAAAGAATCTGCACCTATACGAGGTCCAGATATGACTCAAATTGATCATGGAAATGATCAGTTTGAGTCGGTGATAAGCATACGGCAAGCATATGGATATGATTCACAAATTCATTTAGTAATTGCAAAGAGGGCATTAATCACAAGAGCAGCACAACACACCTGCTGCATGTTATAGCATTTACCTGACCACAGTCATTCATCACCCTAGGAGCCACATGTTACAGAGAGAATCAACTGTAAAACCCACTAAATGAAGACAAATACCCTATGGAGACATAGCATCTGAAAACCCTGGGATTCATCCTGCCATCCAATAGAAAATGGGCATAGACCATGAAACAGACTCTGTTCAACAGATATTTGCTGGAGTTACAGTACCTACTCACCTTTATCACTTCTCTGTTCAGGATCAATATTTCAACCATTTCTATTCAGATATTAGGAGAAGGTTGTTACTGTAGCAAAATTTTTCTGATTTGTTTTTTCTTGAATGTCATTCATCAAGTATAATTTTCTCAGTAGTACTGCATAGTGAGCACCATTAAAAAAATGCTTTTTTGATAATTAATGAGACAAATTACATTTTATTGAAATCAAAGTGGATTATGACAGCCTGCTGGGAAGAAATGTACTCCAGTTATCAGAAAAAAACATGATCAGTGTGAGTAAAAGACTTGTTAAGATTGGTATTTTTTGCAGCGTTCACCCTCCCCTCCTTGTCTCTAGTTATTATTCTATCCCTGTCTCCGCAGCTCTTACTCTGTGCAGTGGAGTGCCAATTATTATGGTAATGACTGAAACAGATATCAGATGGGTTTCCCTGAAATAAGCTTTTCATATTTCACACGCATCACTCGGTATCTCTGCGTGTGTAGATTTGTGTCCATATGTGTGTTGGTTCAAAAAAGGAATGAGACAGAATATGCTTTCTCTGAGTTTTCAGTGCCTCCCCGACAGAATTAAACATTTATAGGCAATTTTTACAATACTGCTCAGCGATACTCATCAAAACTCAATTCTTTTTAACACCTTGGACATAAACTGTGGATTATAAACAAAGCTAGCGACAATGTATTTCACAAAGACTGGAGGAGAAAAACGTGAGGACATCAATGTTTCCAAGGTCATCTAAGAACCTCACACCATTATACTGTACATGTTTCACTGAATATGTTTGAACTGCTGGTTCTTTTTGGAACCAGCATTCTTTTGTGTTCTATAAAAAGGGAAAGTGCACTTAGCAATACTTGCTAAGCATTATATTTAGATGATGGTATCCATGGCACTAACTGGAAAGGGACAAAGGCAGCAGCTTATTTGCATTTAAAGTGGCAGACATTGAAACAGACCATTGGGAACAGGGCTGAAAAGTACATTTGGCGCTCAAACTTAGACATGTTTGAGACTTTCATTAATGTGTTAACAACGGGTACAATATGGACCTTTTTATGATTTCTATGATTAATCAGCTCAATACTGCTCACCTCACTCTCCCCTACAGTAGTCCCAAAAAACAAAAACAAAATCATCTACAAAAAGGTCTTTACTAACTTGATGCATTTTTTGCGCAATTATTCATTTTATTATTCAAGGTCGATTGTTGCTGCATCATCCAGTCATCTTTGTGAAATGGACGTCATGTGACAAAAACAAGGAAGCAGGCTACATGTAGCCACTGTTTAATATGAAAAAGATCAAAATGACAAAGCTACTGAACCATAGACTGTATATATATTATGGATAAAGTCACCGTGACTTCACCCGTTGGTTTCTGAAGGGACATTTTAATGCCAATCGACTTTTCACTTCCCGGATGACATCTTGGACCCAAAAACAGGATGTAACCATATTTGGACAAATGGCAGCTGGGCTTATGAAGTGTTCATACCACGGGGGCTCATGCGAATGCTATCACTAGCCGCTAACTTACTGATGCAGTAAAACTTCATCACGCAGTGTCAAACAGTCATCACAGTGTTGTTAGTGTAAACACTTTCCCACAGCTGCAGTCAAGTGCATCTCATGTATAATGATGAACATATTGAATAAATAGAAGATATGAAGGTCTGAATGGGTCCGACTTGGCCATAGTGAGCTGCTGCTACAGCGACATGTCAATCAAACCCCAACACAGCAGTCATGTTGGGTTACTTGCTGCAATATCTTAATAACGAAGCAAAAAGTTAAAAATGACATTGCCTATTAGAGGGTCCAAATAAACGTTTGAGACCATGATGACCCATGAAAAATTTATTCACTTCGTATTTTCAGATAGAAGTCCAATGTACAGTGGATCTCAAAAGTCTACACACTGTTCAAATGCCAGGTTTTTGTGATGTAAAAAATTGCCACCAAGATAAATAATTTCACAACTTTTTCCACCTTTAATCTGACCTATAACCTGTGCAACGCAATTGAAAAACAAACTGAAACCTTTAAAGGGGAAAAATAAAAACTTAAAATAACCTGTTTGTATAAAAATGCACACCCTTAAACTAGTACTTTGTTGCAGCACCTTTGACTTTTATTCCAGCACTCATGTCTTTTTGGGTAGGAGTCTATCAATGTGGAACATCTTGATATGGCCAATATTTGCCCACTCTTCTTTGCAAAACCGTTCCAAATCTGACAGATTGTGAGGGCATCTCCTGTGCACAGCCC
>JAQQAE010016334.1:0-11791 GCA_029823295.1 Pseudamia nigra
AAAAGTGCTCTATAAATAAAATTTGATTTGATTTGATAGTAGCCCTGCGATGAACTGGCGACTCATCCAGGGTGTACCCTACCTTTGCCCCAAGTTAGCTGGGATAAGCTCCAAAATGAGATTATGCTTTCATTTTAACTGAAACACACTGAGCTGCAGAAATGAAATTGTGCATTTAATGATCATCTATTTTAATTATCAGTAAATAAGAAGTATCTATATTGGACGTACAGCTTGTTTGTCATTTGATGATTAAGACTGAAGAGTTTTTTTTCTGTGTTTCGCTATCAGGTGGGATGAAGCCCAACACCCTGATCTTGGGGTTCTATGACAGCTGCACTCCTGAGGACTTCTTCTTACAAGACTCTGCGTTCTGTGACTCTGCAGTGGGTCAGGACAGTGAAGGAGAATATAATTTTGGCATTGATCTGCCCTCTTTGCAGGCTCATTTCCCCCCCGTTCGACATGTAGAGAGTCCACGGTGGCTGTCCCCGGAGGAGTATGTAGGAATCATTTCTGATGCCATGAAGATGAACAAGAATGTGTGTCTCAGCCGATATTTTTTCCAGCTGGAGGGTGAAGGAAAGGATAGTAAGGTTGATGGGTCAGAGCGGACAATAGATGTGTGGCCTCTCAACCTGCTTCAGCCAGGTTGCCGTGACTATGAAGATGTATGCAGCCTGTTTCTGCTGCAGATGGCCTGCGTGCTTAACATGTCCAGCAAATGGCGCTATGCACGAATGAGAATCTTTCTGAATGTGGAGACTGAGTCCAGCGATCAGGGCTGGGTTGTGAATGAAGAGACGTTTCGAGAGTTGCTGAGGAAGCTGAGGATCAGGGCGTCCATAAAGGTTGTACCGTGGGACTCAGTGGTGCAGCATCACACTCAGCCAGAGGGGGAGCTGACTCTGTCGGAGGACTTCCTGTCTGCAGTGAACAGCTTGTTGCTGGAGCACAGCTCACAGGCTGCTGTTCGCTTCCTTTATTTGCCTCGACCTCCTGCTCATGTCAGCCAGGCTCAGCAGTACTTAGCTCAACTGGAAGCAGTGACAAACAGTTTAGGGCCAACGCTTCTGATCCATGGGATCACCCCCGTTACGTACACTGACCTCTGAGCATGTGCAGCCTGTTTTTGTTACAGTTGTTAAAGAAATGCCTAGTGTGACTGCCTACTTCAGTGTAAGCATAAACTGTTGTTAGATGTATAATTAACACATAACACAATAAAAAATGGATACAAAGGCACATTAAGTTACTATGTTTTGTAGATTTGAGTCGTTTCACTGCAGCTTAGAACAAGACCACAGTCCAGTGTAGTTTGAGAATAAAGCACTTGAAGTTTTTGCATCAAAATAGGATATTTTTCCTATTTTTTTAATATACTTGAATAGACTGTGTAAGTTACGCCGTTATAACGTCTGCTTTTTAGTGTCAAGTTCTTCCTCACATAGACCAAAAACAAATGTCTGTTTTGAATAATACAAGTGTTGAGAACATTTAATGTATAACTGTCTGTGTATGGATTCAGGGATGGAATTGTGCATTTGGTGATGTTTTGTAATTACAGGAACAAGGTGAGATTATATTTCCAGTTTTGGGAAAGCGGTGCACATTAACCATTTAATTCTGCATTAATTTATGAAGGATAATTGTCATTGTTTTCAGATGTGTTGCTGGTGGTCTGAACCAAATGATCTGAGAGTTTCGAGTTTGTTGAATAGTTTTGTTTCTCACAGATTCATGCAGACTTAATTTTTGCTATTTAATGCATAATGGGAGATACCAAAGAATTATACGCAGCATTCCAAGCTGCTGCTTGAACTGACTTGAAAAATAAAGTGATTTTTTTTTTTTTTTTTTTTTTTTTTTTTTTTTGTGCTTTACAGTGCAGAATTTTAAAAGAAACCAAAACAAGATACAGCGAGAGTTACTGCGTTCCTTTTTTATTCATCATAGACCAGTTTCACTCAGGACCACATATAGAAGACAACTCTGAAATCAAGGCCTGTTGCACATTTAGTCACATAAAATTATTGACCAAAAACACAAGTAAGTGCACTTCTTCGGTGTACAATGTAAAACACTGCATGGTAACATAACCTGGTAACATAATAAATAAATGTTGTTAAAGATGCTCCATGTTGATGCTGACAAAGCATCTTCCACAATGTCATTACTATATTTGAACACAGTGGAAATAGTGTGTATCTTTCTAACTGTCATTGTTAATTCTTAATAATAAAATGTGTGAATTGAAAAGAAAGAAATAAAACCATAGAAAAACCAACTGAGCCTATAGTCATTTGGTAATACTGATGATGATAGTGACCTAATGCATAAAAGTAAATAGAAAAATATGTATATTACAGTACAGTATATTTATACAGCAGCTTCATGTATTAAGGCAGACCTTTAACAATATTAGTCTTGATTTAATGTTTCTGAAAAATTAATCTGATGACGTGGACATTCACGTCAGTGACCTTTATTTGTGTTCAGTGAACGTGTAGCTTCAGTGCAGATGTGTTCTCTACTGTTTAGTCCTCCTTTTCACCTAGCTTTTCCTTTTCCTTACACACATTTCTTTCATATTTTCCTTGCTTCTTATGTTTGCTTTCTTTTTCGAGTTTTTCAAACTGTCTGAGGAGAAATGAGGACATCAGAAACCATTCAGGCAGGAATGCCGCGATAACAGCGCTCTGCAGGATGAGAATAAATCCAGTTACAGAGGTCGACACACACAGATTAGAAGTCATCTCTGTTTTCGGTTTCTTACCTGCAGTGCGTGGGCTACACAGCCACTAGTGTAGACGGAGTGACCCACCGTGTTCAAGGCCTCGTGGACAAATCCGGATGCGCTCTTCACCCACAGACTGGGAGGCAACGGGTTCATGTTAGTGGACACCATGAAAGGAGCCACACACTGGGAAACGAGAACTGTAGTTGAGCAGCATGTTATTAATTTATAGATAATTAATTATGTTTATCTACAACTAAAATTGACAGGCAACTCTTTTTCAATTATCTATTACTCTGTTTTAATTAGAGTGAAGTCCCTCATTGTTGTGTTGCACTGAATATTGTTGAATATAGTCTTGACAAATACAGATAATAAGATGTAAAAATATGGACATTTATACAGCTCTGAACAATTTGCATTAAACCACCTGTCCTACTTGTCCCAAAGACCATCCGGCATGAACTGATTTAATTCCTTCACTTTAATTTACTTTTCAGTGAGTTCTCCAGGTTTTACCATTTTGAACAGGCGTGAGGAATTTCAAACTGCATTTATGGTTTTATACCCAGGTTTGACTCAACACTGGACTTCTCTGAGAAGTCAGAAATGAATCAAGCATAACATTCAACTACTAAAACAAATGTTTCTGTTCAGGAATGTAAGAAGATAATTGTAAATTGGTATCTTAAAGGAGACATATCATGAAAAATCACATTTCTGTGCTTTTTAGCGTGATAAAACATGTTCCTGGGCCCTAAAGTAATGTTGCAGTATCTTAACAGTTAATTCAGGGACATATTGTATAGTACACAGAGCTTTTCTGATCCTGTTCAACTGAATCTGCCTGAAAACCCACAGTTTGCCTTCTCCGTCAGATGTGATGTCACATCTCCTGTCAGTCACCTCAGCCTGAGGCCTGGGCCCCACCCTCTTGGACACGGGTCACACTAGTCCCTGCTGGTGTCTTGTCTCATTTGCATAAGCCTCACCCTGTGAACTCTGATTGCAAACAACCATCCAGAACAAGGGGTAGAGAGGGACCAAAATGTGACTTTTTTTCAATCAAGGTTCAGAGAAAGGAAAATAAATCACCAAATAAAACAGCACTAAAAGGGATTTTGAAGCTTAAAACCACATTTATGTATATCATCTTTAGGGTATGGAAACTTTAAATATTATACCAGAAAATGCACAGTATGTCTGATCACAAATTATAATGTGCTTTTCAATTTTTCCTGCTTTTTTGTAAAACAGTAATTTTGAAAATTCATGCATAACAACAATAATTATAATTTAGCATTAAAAATATCATTTTGACTAAACAGCGTTTGCATAGTGGTGGATTAACCATTACAGAGACATAAAAATTGATTTTGGTAATTACTGATGCTCTTCATTCATGGGTGCTGTGGCATGCACTGATTTTTGCTCTGCCTGTGTTTAAACATTTTTAGACAGCAGCATTTATTTGTGTGATTTGAAAGATATGCAATGTAATTTACAACAGTTTGCAATCAGTCTCATGATGTTATGATGTGATTTATGATAAGGATGAAAGAATAAAACAAAAATGGAGCCCAAACACGGCAGATGGTAATAACGATCATATGAGATTGTAGGATCACGTAGGACCCTAAGGGCACGAAATATGAATTTATGTAAAATGACGATAATGATGGATTGAAAACTCTAAAAGAGGTTTACAACGATCAAAACTGAAATGTTATTGAGAATCAAAACAGCATCCACATACTGTCTGTTTATGCATTTTGTAAAGACTAGTTATGTTCATCAGAATCAGACGCATTCATTATGATAAGTACTTAGTATATAGCATATAGTTAAAGTAGGGCATATTCGATGACTGAATTAAAAACATTTTTTGGCATCATAGATGTGCTTACAAAACTAATTTTGGGGTCAGAATGCAAGCTGATGCTGTGAAATAAAATAAAAGATCTATGTACATTATTTACAGAATATTCATATTAGTTTCATTCAGTAATTTCTTCAGTTGCTGATATAATAAACATCATCACTGCCGTTGTTTTAAACCTCTATGTTCTATGTTGTCTATATGTAACTCATTTTCTAGCAACTAATTAAAAAAAACTGCAGAATCATAAAATCTACAAAAACAATTTTTTAGCTATAACTGAGTCATAGGAGTTGTTTTAAATAATGTCATTTCATTAGCTTTAAGTAATGAATAGATACACCTTTACCTGAACAATGATGCCTTTTGACTTGTACTCAGCATGGAGACACTGAGAGAAATATGCTACAAAAATCTGAAAAGAGCAAAGTATGAATCAGAGGCATCAAAAGTAAAACAAAGAACAAGCATCAAAAAGCACAGGATGTAAGTGATTCAGTTAAGTTCAGGTGAAAAAAAGAGCACAAACAGCATCCCATTTGAATATAAAAGTACCTTGGTGGCAGAATAAAGAGACAGTAGAGGCTGTGGGTGGACAGCGACTTGAGAGGAGATGTTAATGATCAGACCTTTTGCTCTGGGAAGAAAATTGAAGAAAAATGTACTTAAGTGTATCCATTAGCTCTACTTTTGTGTAACACTAATAGTTAAACAGTACCTTTTAACCATGCCTGGAAGAACAAGACGAGTCATCTGGGAAAAGACAGTACACATGACCATGAATAGCTGCCGATAAAGCATTCGGACAGAGAAGATGCAGCTGCCTGTGCATTTAATACACACATTACACTCACATAAATACCATACCTGAGGCACAGACAGCATGTTACAGTTGACCACTTGAGTGATTTTCTGGTGAGGATGAACACACAAAAGAAAACCATATGTAACTGAGGAAACAAAAAACTAATCATGGCATCTTCTAACTACTGAATTTAGTTAAAATGTCACACATCATGTTATCTGTTTCAGTTCTGTTGCCTGGTCTGTTTAAAAAGTAAAACATACCTGCTCAGCATCTGGAACCCCCAGGAAATAAGCAAAATGTTCAGAGTAGGCCATTCCTACGTTGTTTACTGTGTGGGGGACAAAAACACAAAAGAATTTATTGAACAAAACTGGGTCATATTTTTTTCTGTGGTCATTGACAGACCAAAACCTGGACCACAGGCAAATCTACATATTTTAGTGCAGATGGAATTGAATTGGACTGAATAAATTTTATTCATCCCGTTTAGAGAATAAATGGATCATCAGTTTGGAGCTGAGCTGTAAGCATCTCATTTTATAGGTGACAGTGCCGGTGGTAAACACAAACAGCACTTAAGTGAAAGGATTGTTACCTTATAATTATAATGATGCAAGTACAACTGGAAAAAAATGAGTACTTGAGTAAAAAGAGTATCTCATGGAAACTAAAAGACTCAAGTAATGAGTAACTTCACAATGTCGAATTTATTAAGGATCGTTTTCTAGCTGAGAGGTATGTGAATGTTTCCCTCCACCAAACTAACCAAACTTGGCACATGGGTAGCCTAAGTTGGGGGTAGGGTTACTATGGCAACCACCACCTAATCTGCCTATTAATTAGTTCATTAATTAGCCTTATTGTACCAAAATTACTATAGGTGGAGGCACCAACTTCTTATATGTGATAGATTAGACTCCAGGAAACTTCTCACTCATCAAATTACATACATTTCCAGCTAAGTAGTGAGGTTGAAAATCTCATATAACCCTGGGTTGACTACGCTGATTCCAAATATACTGTGACCTTCAAGAAAATAGGTGATTGTCAAGGTCAATTTCAAGGTTGTAAAATGTGTTCATCTAATCATTTGAATGTGTATTGTTCATATCTGTAAATTTGATTATTTTGTTATATTTTGATACATTTTACAAATTTTGCTGCTTAATTTTTGTTTTGTTTGTTTTGCTGCTGATTTTGTTACATTTTGCCCATTTTGTTGACTTTTATTAATTTATTTGATTATCTTTCTTTATTTTTGCTTATTTTATTGCTTTCTGCTGCTTTTGGTTGCTACATCATTGTTGCAGTGTCATGTGGATCACACACTGTGTGATCAAATGTAGATGAGTCCTACACACCTCTGATGACATTGCTCACATAATCATCCAAACCTATTCCTAAGATTTGACTTTAATCCTCTAATCTGATGGATATTTTTTAAATTGGTGGTGAATCTAACCCCTAATCAGGGCTAATGAAAATAATCTCTAGATGATCTACTCTCTGATACAACACGCATTAAAGCATCGTTTCTCAAAAACAGGGTCATACATCCGAGGAGGTTCACAAGAGATGTTTTTTGCTAATCTGAACTTCAGGTATTTCAAAAACTTTCAAGAAGTACCAAGAGAGGAAAATGGGTCATTGTTAACTCTGCATAGATGCATCTATATTATGCCATTTATAAAGTATTTAAAAAGTGAGTATTATTACTGATGAGAGAAAATCAAAAAAAATTGACAGACTGCCATTGCCTAAGTGTACAGTATTTGTTTTATCTAAATGACATGTGCATGAAATTGTGATTTATCAGATTTCTTCTTCACTCATATTCCTCTAAAATGACAGTTTTGCCAGTTGAAGATAATATAGGATGATGGAGAATGATGCATAAATGGCAGTGAAATTTTTAGTAATGTACCAATTTGATTTCTTTGCAGTGTTTTGAGGCATTCAAAACACTGCAAAACAATTAGTTCATCGTACAGTGCTTTATGCAGTACTTTACCCAGAATTCCTATCTCCAGGTCTTGTAGCTCCTTGGCTATTGCAGGATAGATACTTTGACCCACTGTGAAATCCACTTGAATGTAGCGGGTCTTTCGTCCATACTGGTCCTCTGAAAGAATCCAGAAATGTCCAGAGTGATTGTCCTGTTTTAGAACTACGCACAGAAAAGCAAATAGGCCACAGTACAAAATCATCCCTGTTTTATTTGACTCACCTATCTCTTTGGCCACCGTCTGAAGCCTATCAGTCGATCTGCTCACCAGGACAATATCCAGGCCTCTTTGTGCCAGCTATGACAGACAGACGGACACAGAGACTCATTCAGCAACATATGACTCTGCTCTGGTGAAACTGATCCAAGTTTAGATTTGTGGTGACCAAAAAACACATCTGTAACGCAGAGACAATCAAAGTTGGTGACTCACCGCAGTGGCATAAGCTTTACCAATTCCAGATGTGGCACCAGTGACAACTAGACAAATATAAAACATAGAACAATTTCAGAAATCACTTTAACTTTTTCAATATTATTGTCAAATTCCTTGAAATCAGCTAATGTGTTAGCTGCTGTGTGGACACTGAGGTGGTGTCGACATTCAAATATCTTGGTGTGTATCTGGACAATAAGATGGACTGGTCCAAGAACACAGATGCACTCTATTAAAAGGAGTTGCTTATTTTTCTTACAGAACCTCAGATTCTTTGACGGCTGCCCTACGATGCTGCAGATGTTTTACTGGTAAGTGGGTAACAGTGCACTCTTTTAGGGTGGTGGGGAGGCAGGGAGTGGGGGGGGGGGCAGATCTGTTAAAAAGGCTGTGGTGGACAGGTAGACACAGAAGGAGATGGACAACCCAGACCATCGTCTTCACTTCATTCTGTCTCAACAGAGGAGCAGCTGCAGTGGACGACTAACAGCACGACGCTGCAGGACTGAAAGTTATAGAAGATCCTTCATCCCCACCATCATCAGACGGTTCAACACCACAGCTGAAGGAGACTGAAGACTGTGAAACCTGAAGGAATTTTCCTGATATGATCTTTCTATGAGGTAGTCAAATGAATTTCAAAATGGATCCAAAATCCAAAATCCAAGATCCAAAATGGATCACTGAAGTTCATTCAGTTCAATTCAATTTTAATCAAAATGAACAAAATATGTTCCATGTTCATTCTTATACATCTAATTATCTTAAACAGTTATACAGCAAACACGTAAAATGCTATGTTAAGTGAATTTTTCAATGGCTTTTGTCTCAGAAAATTTCATTTCTGACGCTGCTTTAACCATAGCTTATACAATTTGACAAAAATGTATATATCCTAAAAGAGTGTGTGCTGAATAAAAATGCCATACAGCACCATTTCAGTAACAAAAGATTGAACATCTACTTTAAAAAACAGTCTGATGTGTGCATGCAGAGCATTTTAATGTTCCTACAAAACGGAAATTTGACATTAAGTAGGAATGTGAGCACCTTATCACGTCCTTATCTAACAAGCTCCAGGAAGTGTGTTGTGCGCTGCAGCTCTCATATGACTGGTGTCGCACGCACACATTTTGTTTTTTGTTGTTTTTCCACTTTAATATCCTCTCTTTCAATTAAACCAGGCTGCTTTGGCTGAACACATTCAGTCAGTAATATCACTGTAACTTTTTAATTGCAGGCTGATGATGTTATGCTCATGTGTTGTTAATTTACCTGCCCATTGCCCATAGGTCTTCAAGTCCATCTGCCAAACCTGAGATAACACAAACTGTCTGAATCCACACCAACATCTCCAGAGCAGCTTCAGCAGGTGTAGAACCAGAGTAAATCCTCCAACAATGGCCAAACCATCACTAAACAACATTTTGCACCGTCCTTAGCACTGAGAACTCATCTTTAAAGCCTGGTTTATTCTAATTTTATATTAGAGGAAATGAGAACTTTTTTCAATGTCCTGTATTTTACTCAGCTCCTCCCCTGTTGCTCCACCCCTCACTCACAACTCACAACAATTAAATCATCTGAACCCATTCATCTAACTCATACCTTAAATATTTGCATGTTTTTACTACGGATATTTATAATGTCTGCATTATAAGCATCTTAAGATTAATACAGTGTACTTGAGAAAAAAAGATGAAATGAAAAGCTGCATTTTATTTTCTGATTTCAATGCAAATACTAAACAAAAATACTATACATGATTTCATTTGAATATTGGGGGACATTTTTATTCAGGCATCTCTTGATTCTCCTGGAAATTTTGAGCCTCAATCATGTAATTTTCCATGTTTTTGGTAAATTGTTAATGCATTACTTTGTGCCTGTGTTGCTCAAGTTTCTGCAAGAAGCAAAAAATTGAACAAAAATGTTAACCTGTCAGAGATAGGTTGGAATAATGATTTACAATATCATCTACATTAAAAGTACCGTAAATGTAAAAAATCAAATATATTAGGAAAATGAAAATAATAAGGAAAATGAACAATATTTAACATAATAGTCATAAAATGAGCAATAATGAACACAATAACAAAGAAAGTGAAAAAAATATTCAAATAAAATGGCACAAATGTACACAATGAGCACAAATGAATAAAATGAGCATCGAGATGACCAAAAATGAACAACAAAAAAATGCAGTAAATTAACAAAAATGAAGAAAATGTAACAAAATTCAATGAAATAAACAGCAAAACAAGCAACAATGGACAAAATAATAAAGTAAGTAAGATGAGCAAGGTAAGCAGCAAAAATGAAAACAACAACAACAAAATAAGCAATTTAAAAGGAAAAAAAATCAATAAAATATTCAACAAACAGCATGCATTTTTGAATTTTTCTGGATCTGGATCTCTCACAATTAACTTTCCATTTCATATAAATAGCTTTGGAACACAGTATATTACAACCTTAGAAGTTACTTTTTCTTTTTCCTTTACATATTCACTGCTACTCAAGTACTTATTTTTTAGTATCTCTACTTTTGTAATTATAGCATAACAATACCAATACAAATCCCCACCCCCCTGAAATCAACAGCGATTTGAAAAATGATTAAAATATTCATTGAGGATTAAGTTTAAGGTCAATTCAAAAGAACAAAAAAACACAATAAAGGACAGTGACTCTAAAAGTAAATGTGGGGGATCCCACGGTCTGAGAATTCTCTGCCATAATAAAATCTTAAAGGTCCTCTGTGTGATTAATGGTGCAAAATGACGTGGAGCCTTAAACATCTAATCACAAAGTGCAAAACAATACAATGACTGCTTGAGTAGCAGCAGTGCAGATAAAAGCAACAGTGTAGATGTGAGTGGTCCAACGTTTGTGGCGGCTGATAAGGCTTCAGCTGCAGAAACAGTCCGTCACGTTTCCTGTCAGCAGAAACAGTCCAGAAGATTCATGGGAGATCACCCACGTCTGTACGGGGATAAGCTGAAAACATGCCAGATTAAACATGAAAGTGATAAGACATGTGATTGTACATTAATTGTCACATTTATTTCCAGGCCCGTTCAAAGGTTTCTTTTTCTTTAATTTCATGTAATTTTCTCTTCTGTTTTCCTCAAGTTTACACAAAACAACAAAAGGATGATTAAAATGACTAAAATAATCCAACGTTAAACGAAAATTAAGAATCAATGAATAAAATAATCAAGAAAATGAATAATATTTAACCTAAAAAACACATACTGTATCCACAAAAGCAAACAAAATAATCCACAAAATAACCAAAAAAAAAATAGTAAAGTAGTCAAGAAAATGAACAAAACAGAGGAAATAATCAAGGAAATGAACAAAAGCGAACAAAAGGATGATTAAAATGACGACTACCCAACATCCAGTTAAGGAAAATAGCAACAAACTAAAAATGAAACAAAGAAATGAACAAAATAATCCATAAAATGAACACTACACCTAAAAAAAAAAAAACACAGATCACCAAAATAATCCACAAAATAACCAAAATACAGTATACTGACGAAAATTAATAAAAATGAAACAGTGACAAAGAAATAGATAAAAGGATGAAAAAATATGACCAAACCAAAACAAAATTGAGAAAGTAGTCATAATGAACAAAATAATAATCCAACAATGGGCAAAACTAAACTTAAAAGTTGCACATCCAAGTACACTGCCTGGCCAAAAACAAGGTCACCACCTGGATTTAACTGAGCAAATAGGTACGAGCATTTATTGGATAATTTCTGCATGGGTGATTATGTATCAGCTGGTAACAAGTGATATAGTGGGGAACCATCATCTTCGTAGAAAAAATGCGGTTGGAAAAAAATCTTGAATGATCATGACCGGTAATCACTGAAATGTGTGGTGAAATCAAATTGTAAAAAAAAAAA
>JAQQAE010016335.1:0-11790 GCA_029823295.1 Pseudamia nigra
TTATCTATATTTAAGGACAATTTGTTACATTTAAACCAATTATCGACTTTAACCAGTTCCTCATTTACAAGTTTTTGCAAGCTCTCAGGGTAAGATGTAAGATGTGATAGCATGAAAATGGCTGAACGAATTCACTTGAAACATTCGATGTTTATTAGCCGCTAAAACGCCTCGACCCTGTCAACTTTTGGGACCAATCGGGCTGCTGCTTTTTTGCTTGGTGGCGCTACTGCTTTTAAAGAAAAGTGGCAGAACCAGTGAACTTGAAACTTGCCATGGTTATTGATCACTTGAAGATCTCTGGCTTATCAACTTTTGGGAAGTTTGACACTGCTGCTTGTTTCAAGAAAAGAAGCAAAAGCTCAGAAATATCAGATTTATTTCAAACTTGCCATGATTATTGACCACTGTAGAATCTCCATGCTGTAAACTTCCGGGATAGGTGGCACTATTATTTAAAACAAGAAAAGACATTCAGTTCAATTCCTTTTGATTCAATTCAGTTCAATTATATCCTGCAACTGCGACACCGATAGCAGCTACAAAACCATATGAGCTGAGCTTCTCTGTGCTTTTACAAAACACTGTCTGTTTTCTTGTATGAAAGATAAATATCTTTCTCTCAAGCTAGATTTTCAATCATCGTCAACTCCCACACCCACCCATAACTTGAGCTGTTCTACCCACAGTAATTGGTTTACTCTGAATTTAATAAGTGAAGTTACTCTTACATTGAATGAAAATAAAGATGTACACGGAAATTCTGTAAGCAATGTTAGATGAGCATGAAAACACAAAAACAGAATAACATATGGTTCAATTACAGAATATTTTATTTACATTTGGGATAAAACAACCCATATGTTGCTTAGTGGAATGAAATGGAAAAGTGTGTGCATTAAAGCTTCTTTAAACTTATTTTTCATTTCTTTTCACAACCCCAGTAATCATTCTTTCACACAGTTTTGATCATTTAGTGTCTCCAAAATTTTACTGTAACTTTAACAAAACACAGAAATAAATTGTAGGGGACATCTGACAGAAATGTGTCAAGATGAAGAATTTTTGTTTGTGTGAGTATCAGTGTTCTTCTGTTTTATCTGTGGGAAGTTTTACTGAGCATCCTTCATGTTCTCTTTAGCTGTAGCCCCAGGAGAAGTAACTGGAAAGCATTTAAAAGACAAGCAACAAAAAGATGAGAAAAAGATAGAGTTTCCTGAAGCCTGCTTCACTTCCACTGAGCTGTTGAGACAGTTTAGGTAAACAACATCATTTTTGGCCTGCTACTGTTTCCATATAATTTACTTCTTTTTTATTATAATCTCAGAATTGCCCACATTTGCATGCATATATGCAAATGTGGGCACAGACAAAAAGCTCATGCAAACACACTCATGTACATACAGTATGTACACACGTGCCCACAAGATCAAAACACAGTTTGAAATGATTCCAATAGAATGTGTTGAGATGAAGGGGATTAAAAGTCATGGAGCCCCACCAGCAGTAAGAGGGGAGAGCAGGAAAGAGTTCTTCCCAAGGGAACACTGCTTGCAGCTTTCCTTCACCTGACAGAGTTAATCTCCCTCTTTGAATCAACACCACACACTCCCTCTCAAATTATGCCCTTTTTTCTTTTGTAACACCTCCTTTCATCATAGCACTTAAACTTTGTCCCAAGATACCTTTCATTTCATTTTCTGTCTCAACGTTTTTCTTTCTAATGCTCACATGGGCACTGCACCGTCTTCTCAAAACAAACCATTTAAAGTTGCCATACGTAACTGATATTTACCTCAGCTAGGAGATTATGTTTTAGTTTGTTTGTTTATTAGTTGGTTGGTTTTCTTGTCTGTTTGTTTGCGTAGTTACAAAAAACCTACTGGCCAAGGAAGAGCCCATTGAATTTTGCCCATTAAATTTTTTACATCACATTCTTTAACATGATGAGACGTAGCATTTTCTGAGCTGTTGAGTAATTTCTTAATAAATAATGGATGGATTACAGCAAGCGCCTCGGTAGTTTAGTGATGCATGATACATGTGAAATGGGAGCTTGACTCCCTGTCAGCAAAACTTTTTGTGTGGGTTTGCATGTCCACCCCATGTCCAAGTTGTCGGACTTGCATACCTCCAAGCCACCAAGAAAGTTATGTTTTCATGTTAGGTAGTTTGTTTGTTTGCTATTACAATTACAATAGTTTGGCATTAACTCAGATTGCTGCCATTTGTGAATTTCCCTTTTTGGGATCAATACTATTTATCTATTTATCTATCTACACAAAAACTACTGGACAGATTTTAATGAAGTGTTCACCAAGAGGTGGTCAGACTACAGATGAACTCATTCGATTTTGGAGATGATCCGGGTCAGAATGTGGATTCTGGATCACTTGTTTATTCTCTTGTATATTCATTATACTCCAGTCAGAACTGTGTATCTGTAAAAGATAAAACATTATATCCTGGTACATATGAAATCCAGTTCACTATTATGGGAAATTGTTGATTTGTTGATGACTCACAATTCCAAATGCTGTATGTAGGTTTTCAGGGTCAAGCAAATGGATGGTGTTACTTATTTTAGCCAATGGCTGATCCACTTTCTAAATCCCAGATCCATTCAGAATCCTTTGTGGAAAATAGTTACATTTTTTGCCATAAATAAACATGAATCATTTTTTTCAATGGCGTCACATCTTTTCCCTGCATCAATAGTTCAAAATTTATATTTCATGCATATTTCAAAGAGGGTGCTAGGTGAATAAAACCCTGGTGGAGCAATGTGCTCTCTGAGTGCACGCTAGTTTATATTGTCTCACATATAGCATTGGCAGTTTTTCAGTGTGTCTAGCCTGATATATCTCCACAATTAAATGGCAACATGTTATGAGAAACTTTTATCAGTGTATCCTCTACACAGGAGTGTTTATTCATCTTTCAATTCTCTATTCTAGTTTAATGGATCCCAAATTTAACATCAAATTGAAATGAAACTTTTCTGACTCAGCATGTTCAGTGACTCCTTCCATCACATTCTCATGACATCCCATACAAATACCATGAGCATTTCACTTTCAGATCACATCCATGCCTGTTTAGTTTTTTATGTGCAGTAATACACAATGCCGGGCATTTTGAAATTGCAGTAGTTAAGAGGAGCAAAGTGTTAATGGATGGAGGTTGTTACAGTGATACATCAAAACTCTTACCTCTCACTTAGGAGACTGGGATTTGAGTTGAACTTCATGCACTTTCACTTTCATGTTTTGTGCATTTTCTGTCTGTTCCAGGTTATATGATCTACAGGTGAGGTCATACAAGTGAATTATGAAAAAGAATCCCTGAATTGCATTTTAGTTAAGTACCTGTGCTATTCGTATGAAATGGGGTGAGAAAAGGTTGTGATTTTTAAGTGAACATGTTAGCTGTGTAGCTCAGATCTGTAGGATATTTTGCAAAATGCCATGATCCCTCTGTAATGAGCAACAAGAAGAGATGCCTCATTTACTCTTTCCATTTTTTTTTTTACTTCATATCATAAACCAGAGTTTAACAGGTTACACTCAGGTTCTTATTTTTAATTTGGACTTACAGTATCTAAACAAGCATTTTGGGACCTGACCTTGACCTTTGACCAATAACAGCCAAATTTGAATCACCTATAGTCATTCTTATCAGAAAGTGGCACTAAAAACATAACCATTTGTCCAAAACTGTGGGCAGTGCAATGCTAACAAACAAATAAACTCATATTTTTAATTCCAAATCTAAAATTGAAGAATTCCAAATCTAAAATTGAAGAATTACTTTAAAAACGTATTCAAGAAAAAACATTCAAGTAGTGCACATGCAGGTTCTTAACTCTGATGTCAATCTATGGAAATCTGTGAACATTTTATCCTTCAAGGTTAGAAATGGTCTGTTTCCATGTCTACGAGCAAAGTAAATATGTATATTTATGTGTGTGTCAGAGACAAAAGAGAGAAGATGCACAGTCCATCTGATCTGAACAGCCACGATTCCATCACTATAGCAGGAGGCAGAGCTGGATGTCCCTTACAGCTGGGCTCTGGGTTAGAGGACCTCATTAGACAACCATCAGTAGAAGCGCCTTGTACAGAGGGACAACCCCTGAGCCATCAGTCCTCCGTGTCTCCACTCATGTCTGAGAAATGCCCTTAGTGCACTCTTGATCAGCCTGAATCACACTTCCTCCTGCACTTGCTCACTCATTCTCGTACTTATGTAAGAGCAAACCTTCACTCAGAGAATACAATGTGAATCATGTGCACCTTGTGTTTTGTTGCCAAGGAATGTATTTGTGCTTCTGTATGTATGAGGACAAGGCAAGGACATGAAGTGAGAAAAACTCTCCGGTATGTTGTTTTACTCAGGTGTAAAGTTTTTTTTTTTTTTTTTTGTGAAGAAGGAAGGAAGGAAAAGGGGAAAGAAGGGAAGAAGGAAAGACAGAAGGAAAGAAAGAAAGGAGGGAGAAGGGAAGGAGGAAAGGAAGGATTTTTTGTGTAATTTTGTGGAGTATCTTGTACATTTCAGTTTAGTTTATTATAATGTCCATTGTTGCATTGTAATGTACCTTTGTGCTTATTGTGTTAAATTTTTTAAATTTAATTGATCATTTAATTCATTTTTGCTCATTTTGTTGTTCGTTTTGTTGCATTCTGTTCTTATTTTGTTAATTTTTATAACAGAGTAATGAGCATTTTGCAAAACAACTACCCTTAAAAGTATATTTATTTGAAAAAAGCACTCATGTACACGCGGAAGTCAGTGTGATTGACCACTATCCACCTCTGCCAATGATAATGTACCCACATGTACCAGCATAATGTTTGACAAAGCTTACGTACATGAGTGTTAAGGGATTTGACAGGTTCATATCAGGTGTCAGTCTGCAATGACATAAATCAGTATGTCAACATTTTCATTTTTCATTTGTGTCACAAGAAAGGTGTGAAAATCTCTGCTTTAGAATTGCTTATAGGCATTTATCAGGTTTTTAAAATGAATATTAATACTGCTTTCTACTTTCTACTAAGTAATGTTTTAAGAATTACAAGACAGATCCACAAAGATTGCACTGTATCTGTTAACTGCATCAGAAATTGCACTGCTTTAGCACAGGCAGTCTGCTCCATTTTTGTGATCTAGCCACTATTAGCACTTATGATGTGCAGTAGCAAAAAATGCTCACAAAATGCTGAACCTGAGTGCTGTATGCTCCTCTTACATTATATCGATGGATTTGATCTGTCAAAATACAAGTGGATGAAAGTCTTGCCATGATGGGGAGCTCATAGGTTTGGACAGGTATCACCCTCATCTGTTAGAATGCGTGCCTTTACACACACTGTGAAGCACTGATGAAGACAGGATCTGTGTCCACCTGTGGGATCATGAGTCAGTGGTACTGAGCCTCCGCCTTCTCAGTACGCAATGAACAAGTACTTATGGCCTCTGTCATTTCTTTCTTTTGTGTGTGATTTGGTTAGACTGCTGTTTACCCTTGGGTTAATTTCCTAGTTCAGTCAGAAATGACCATGGGATTTGTGATCTTCTGCGTGATAGTGTGTGCCTTTACACACCTAATCATCAGACCCCAGTGATCATTTAGTGTAGTGTGAGAAATGTTTCAAAGCAATCTGATCATCATGTCTATATTTAGATAAACAAGGCTCCAAAATAACATACATATTAACCTGATCCATCTAGATCCGACTGAAGAGATCATGATTGTCATTAAAAATTAATTCAACATCATTCAAGTTTCATAAAGTTTTTCAGAAAGTGAAGGTAACATAGACAGGCAGACAGAGGCCAAGAGACAGAGGCAGATGTCAGTTTGCATGCAGATTACACATGACATCCATTCACGTAATTTGCACAGGGGTGGCAATTTAAACCTCTGTTTTCTGAATTAGACGCTATTAGCACTGATTTATTCACACAGACAGAGGAGGATTTTGTGACAAAAGTAAGAATATTCCCTCATTTGCATCCATTTTTAAGGTATTTATTTATTAGCAACAATGCATATTAATGAACATCTGCAACAAACAGAGCTGAAAATATACCAGATCATAGGACAACTGCTAATTGCCATCTTTTGTCTCCATGCGGGTAACAGACAAATGAAAATACCTACACAAAGCAGACTTGGATTATTTGGAGCACAGGGAGCGTTTAAACCCAAAAAACGATTTGTTTGTGCATGTGTGAACACATGCGGATTCGGAACAAAACAAGTGAGCCAAGATTGCCTACAAGGGCTGGTCTCAACTTGTTTCTATTCGATCCCTGTAATTTTTTGTTTGCAGTGAGAACACAACCGAGTCAGAAAACCACACAACTGACTTTAAACTGCAGTTGACAATGGCATAGCAGGGAAAGTAATGCACTCGGTTGCCAATTGTCATTCAAAACAACAGAAGTGGAAGAAGAAACAGCACAAGAAAAAGAAGAAGAAAGGAAGAGTTGGCAAGATAAGTTTACCCGATGTGTTGCGCGTAATGTAGCATGTATGTGGTGATGTGCACCTCTGAGAGCCTCGCGATTCCATGCAGTGATACATATTTGTCTCATCAAACACACCAGAGAACCACACAAAAAACTAATCACACCGGCCGCTGATGATGCATGGTGGTTGCCTTTCCCATGAGTCAAGAATATAGAGTAATTGCTTCCTCCTTCCAGAGATGATTTCGGACCAATGAGAGAAGAGTTTGCTCACGCATGGCATTTGTTTATTAGTTTGGACCAATACAGACTGATATCCTGTGAACATAGACCACCCAAAGGACAACTGCAACAAATGCATCATTTTATCCCCTGAATCAAAACAAAGCAAAGGAGCCACAGTTGTAAACACACCCTAAGAGAAACAGGCTAAAAGTGGTCAAAGACTTGATTTTGCTTCATACACTTTTTCCAAATGTAGCATGTCTGTGTGGTACCTCACTATATCCTTGGGCTGTGGCCCTGGTGCCAATCCCACTTACACACTTCAGTGTGATAAAATCCTTCATAGGGAGTGGGACAAATCTATGGAAAACAAGGCAAAATTATGAAAGTTTAAAAATGTATATTTATCCAAAACAGTGCAATGATGAAATGAAGATGGTTGTTTAATCAAAGATATTTATGGCCTTTTTAAAAAGAGATTCTATTGGTTTAAGTGTGATGCCAACAGGTCTTACCTCTCTAAACTTTTGAAAATTAAAATTGACTGTCTTCGTAATTTGCTTGGCATGTTTCTAAATGTTAATGTTGAGTCCACTGTCAACCCTAGATATTTAAATTCACTAACTAGAGCTACCTCCACACCTTCCAGTTAGCCATTTGACCGATCGAGTTGGGTTGGTTGTTTTGCATCATGCAGACTGTTTTCTTTGTGTTGAGCTGGAGACATGATTTTGTGATGCCGTTTTGCATTTGAACCATTGCTGATGTTAAGATTTGTGGGTTCCTTGCATGTGTAAAAATAACTGCATCATCTGCATACATCTGCAAAGTAACATACTGACACACTTCAGGTAGGTCATTTACTGTATATAGATTGTGCATACAATCAGCCCCAAAATGCTCCCTTATGCATGCGAGTGATGTGGCTATTTTTGTGTTGCTTTAGCACACGTTTAACACGTGCTAAAGCAGTGCAAACATTTTGTGGCTCTGGCCATCAGTATATCTCCTGAGGTCAATGGCTTGTGAGTTCTAAACATTTCTGCTTAATAATTACATTTATGTGCACGTGAATTTGTTGAAGTGTGCTTATGCAAGGGTTTAACTGAATGACTCTTTGTATTCATGCAGTTTAGCGCGTGCCAGGCTAATTGCTTATAATGGAAGACTGTATGCACTTAAAATGAGAGCGGTACATGAAAGGAGATTTAAAAAAAAAAAAAAACTGGAGCAGCCCAATGTTTCTGAGGCCAAAACAGTTTACTGCATCTCACACAACACAGAGTCCAGCCTGGCAGTCCTCTGAAACACACACACAATATGACAGAAACAAAGATGCTTAAAAAAATGTTCAACCTCATAAGAGCATGCCCACTGGAGCTAGGAGTCACACGGGGGCAGATGAGAGTTTACTTGTGATTCTTTTGCTGAAAGACATGTCAGAACTCCTTTACCTCTTTTTGTTCTAAGTACCTATGCTTGTCCTCTGTCTCATACGCACACACACACACACACACACTTTTACATGGAGTCTTCAACCCTGGGGCTATAATCAGGGAAATGTTCTAGCAAATTTGTTGTGCAATGGCAACCCCAAAGGAGGGTGAGTAATAATGCACGACAAAAAATAAACACAAAACTTTATTGTTGAATTGAGTGGTAACAGACAAGACCATGCTTACAATAAGAATGAATGCTTTAATTATAACCCACATCATGATAGGACTTATAAAAGAATCAAATGCATTTATGTTCACAGTTGATTTAAATTATTGTGAACATAGTTAAAAGGTTTTCCACTTTTTCCATTGTGAAACAGTGACCATATTTACATGCACAATTGTATCCCTGTATTATTCAGAATATGAAAGTATTCTGAACAGATATGCATAGAGCAAATTCAGAAGGTTTACCAAAACTATCAAAAGCTATGATGAAACTGGTTCTCACAAGGACCATCCCAAGAAAGGAAGACCAAGAGCTACCTCTGCTGTATAGAATAGGTTTATTAGAATTACTAGCATCGGGAATCACCAGTTTACAGCATCTCAGACAGTGTTTGAATACAAGAGCAAATGCCCTTGGGGACATATTCAAGTTCTTGAGACTTTTCAGACTGACCAACAATTTCTTAAAGTAATAATGGACTGTGTTTTCTCTTTACTTAACTGGGTGTTTCTTGCCCTAATATGGATTCGTACTGTAGTTGGAGTAGCACTATTAGGGCTAATGACTCTGTACCCTCCCTTCTTCTGCATAAGGCAATTGATGGCTTAAAATGCATTAAGAAGGAAATAAATTGCATAAATTAACTCACCTGTGAATTGAAAAACATTCCAAGTGACTAATGTGTGAATCTGACGAGAGAATACCATGAGTGTGCACAGCTACCATTAAAGCTAAATGTGGCTAATTTGCAATTTGCAGTCTATAATATAAAGCATGTTATGGGTTGTTCTATGGGTTGTACTCTTTTTTATTTGTCACATAATTCCACATGTTCTTTCACAGTTTGGATGTCTTCAGTTTTAAAGGTGCTGTTTCCAGTGTTGGCAAACTAGCTAATAGCTGATCTTTTGTGGTGGACCAATATAAATGATTGAACAGGCGACCTGCCAGTCAACTCGGCTTACAACTTCACAGTTGTCAAGCTAGTATGTCTGTTCTTTTCTTACATGTGCCAGATGCTGGCTCTATCATAGTGGATATTTTCAACTCCATGAGTGAGTGCATGAGCTTGTGTACCTATGGGGTTGTACTGTAAGCTGTGTTGGCTGACACCTGTCACCTGTTTAATCACTTAGATAAACCATGGGCTACTAGCTACTTTGCCAGCATTGTCAACTGCACCTTTAATGTATAATGTAGAAAACTATTTTTAAAAAATAGAGGAAAAAATGCTGAATGAGAAGATGCATCTGAACTTTTGACTGGTTGTGTACTTACTACATTTTCCTAAAAAAACTATTTGCTTGGCTTATAGTACAATATACAGTAGAGTCTGATCACACAGCCTGTTAATCTGGCCAGAAGATGCAATAAAGTGGTCAAAATATGACTCTGAGTGAATCATTATTGATTTTATTACAACTCATTATGCCCATGTTCCTACGGAGTTATATAAGTTCATTTTATAATGTAAATACAGTACGTAGGTTGGATTGGCCATGACACAGTGACATGTCAGTAAATACAACATAAAAGCACAGTTAGTGCAAAGTTAATTTTTAACCATTTTTAAAGACATATCTTCAAAGGGATGTTATATCACTATTTTTTCCACTGATCTCACAATACACATTTTCAAGTGATATTGCATCAGCATGTACACTGAACCAATTATGACAGATTTATAGATTTTTGCTGTGAACTAACAGGAATACGCACACACAGAGTGACATCCACAGAAGCTGAGCTGCAACCTTTCTGGTCTATCAGAGATCTGGTACAGAAAACAGACTACAGTGGCTGCACAAACCACACACAGTCCTGGAATCTGATGAGAGGAGATCTCACGTGCAAGGTTCAACACTATATATTACTTTCCTGTCCTCAGGCCCAATTCCAGTTTATCAGCATCTGGCTGTGATAGTGGCTGCACCTCTTCAACCGCAACAACATAAATACACATACATATCCTCTCACCCTTTTACACACAGCCAAAGCACTGCTTTGGGCACATAGACACATATTATATATACACAGGCTGGCCTTTTACTTAGAAAACACACAATGAAATGATTCCAGTAACCCCACTGGAGGATTTAAAGATAGCAGCGATAAAGTCACTCAGATGGCCTAAAACTAAGCATCTCTCTATGGCTCTGGCTGTCCCCGCCGCTGTCATCGCCTTTGGTGAAGGCAGCACTGACGGAAGGTTACAGAGATACTAGAGGGGACGAAGAAAGCTGGTAAAAGAAGATAGAGGATACCATGGATGGAGCTGGGGATGATGAAAAGCTGGAGAATGGGAAGGGCTTGGATCACGTAGCCTGGGTTTCATAGCCACTAAATAAGATGATTCCAAATAAAAGATTTGAAGTTTTTCATTTTATTTGAAAGACAATAGACTTATGGCAGGTTCAGACAACCTGATTTATTACAGAAAGCTGCATAACCATTGTATCGATATGTTTGCTATGGAAATGTTCTTCATTAGATTATGATTATGGATTTACAACATTTTGACAATGGGCACTATTCACCGGGGTTTGCTTTATTTATTGCCAGATCTTATCCCTTTTTACCAGGCGTCTTTCTTTCTGCCTGCACCTCTAGAAAGAGATGTCTGCCTCAAACTTGTACAAGGGGAAGTAAGCAAGACACTTTAATTAACAGATATAACTGAAATATTTTCTACATATATTTTAAAGGGTCTATTACTGATATGTAATGGGAATTTTATGCCTGCATGCATCTTTTGATCATGAGAAGAGTAAATGTAAGCATGGCAACATTTGGTGCAGCTAGCGTGTTATGCTAGGTGTCAATGGTTTCAGCTGTTTTTCCTATTCATCTTGTTTTTTTTCTACACAACATAAATCTATCAGAGGTTTTGGATCTTCTAGACTAAAAATAATCCAAATGGGATGTGTGCTACATTACAGACATGCGCATTCTATCTTCAGTGACTGAATGACTCCTACAAGATGATGCCGTACACAAAACAGTTATCAACTGATGAAAGCATGATACCCTCTTATGGCAAACATGGCTGCAAACAGTTTTTCAGGGGCAAACCAACCTGGTTTGGTTTGGGTACAAGCTGTGGAGCCTTGCTTCACCCACAGGGTGGATGTTTCACATGGAGCCCTATTCTGGAGTCCACACACATCTGCCTGAAACTTGCATAGGACAGGACCCATGTGTAGTCTTTGGCCTGGCTGAACAAGCAAAAGTTCCTGCACACTTTTTCACAAGGTGGAAGAAAGTTTTATTCTGTGAAGAGAAAAAAAATAACTTTGATGGTCCTGGTGGCTTCCAATGTTACTGGCATGACAAGGAGATCCCGCCTGAGATGTTTTCTACATGTCACAATGTAGGGGGCGCCATCATGATGTGGAGGCTTTTTCCTTCAATGGAACAATG
>JAQQAE010016336.1:0-11790 GCA_029823295.1 Pseudamia nigra
CTCTTAGTTTAGTTCTCAGAGTGATTGCGTTTTTTCATTGCCAGTGTTTGTGTTGTTTGTTGTTCTATCACTACTCTCTTCTTTTGTCTCTCCTCTGTCCACTAACCTCAACCGGTTGAGGCAGACGGCCGCCTACCCTGAGCTGCTGGTTCTACTGGAGGTTTTTCTCTTCCGTTAAAAGTTTTTCCTCCCCCGTCGCCTTTGGCTTGCTCTCTGTGGTTCTGTTAGTTTACTCTCTGTATAGTCATGAGATTTCGGCCTTGAATTGTGAAGCGCCTAGAGATAATCGGCGATTATGTTTGCCGCTATACAAATAAAGATTGATTGATTTCTGATTAACGATACTTGCTGTTCATTTCTACTTGACATCAGCTAATCAGATGTTGAAGTGTCACATGTATGAATGGAGTTGACTCCGCCTTCTTAAGGTTAACGTTTTTGTCCAACCTGGCTTAGAGCTGCTGAGAAGAGTTGAATGTTTTCAGCTTCAAGTGAAGAATCAGAATGTTTATGATCACAGCCCCAGACTCCACATCATGTTCACAATGTCCAAAAACCCCAGATCTGAGTCACATATGAATAAAAACATCAGGTTTAGTCCGCTTGCTGCTTGTGGCTGAAGACTCACAAACCCAACGTGGCCCAGTTCTAAAAAATATTTATTGTGCATCATGAAAGACAAATATTATCCACATTAAAAATAACAGTTAAGGCAGATCACATGTCACCGTGGAAACACCATCAGACAAAGCACAGCCATCAGGACACCTCACTAAAAACATTTATTTAATAACTGTCAATGAAAAAATGATGAATGTAAAAACAGGCCATATCCTATGTGCTTTACTCATCCATCATCAGTCATTTACTGATTCATCTATGGATTTATTTTTAAGAGTGAAACATTACGACCGTTCACAGCTACAAATCACGTGTTCTGTTGGCTTGTAAGTACTCTGGACATTTCACATTGAAAAGACATTCAGCAGCAAGTCGAAACACTGGAAAAGCTGCACAGATTTTAATTTAATCAACTGAAAATCTCAGTGTAAATAAACATGGTTAATAGATGCAGAGGTGAGTTTGTGTCCAGCTGAGTTCAGAGACAACCATTCCATCACATGGACCATTCACTCAAATGTTAAAAATGTTATTAAAAATACACACAAGTTACTTCTCACTTCACTTATGTGTTCTTAATAGCAGCATCAAAAAAGACCATGCATAAAACAATCTGTTGCATAATGTCCTCACCCTCAAAATAGTCTGAGAAAGTTTTATTCTGATGTTGTTCCATCGTCAAGTGGATGCGGAGCCGCATCAAGCAGTTCAAACATATCATCAATGACCTGCCACAGACAGTTGTCCAGAGGGAAATCATTGTCCACCAGGTTGACCAGGAAGTAGTTGTCATGGATGTACTTTACAATCATCCGTGACGGAGACTCGTCTTCGTAGAGCTTGGCCCACTGCTCGATCCACAAGGCAAACGCCTCGTCCTGACAAAGATGACACAGGACAAGTCGTGTTAGTGATCATTGTCCTGAACAGTTTTAAATTCAAAATCGACAAGGGAAATGTGGCATGTCCTCAGGACCCATGTTTATGTATCATAATCCAAAAAAAAAATTATTTTACTCTTTAAATGCCAGTGATAACCATAAGTTGTTTGATCGACCAGTCACAAGATATACACTGAACAAGGCAGGAACCAAACATTAGAATTGTGATTCTCCTCATATTGTCTTTTATTGTTACAAACAGCAGCATCACCCATCCCAGAAGTAGACAGGATGAGATCTGATGCAGGCCAATAACAGTTTCAAGAGAAATGGTCCCAAGTCTTTCAATCCGTCTTGTATTTTTTGATACAAAGCAATGGGGCCACAATCCAAACAGTGGACAGGACTGAGATCAATGGACACAAGTGTCAGATAAATCAGTTCAGACGCATGAACACAATCGTGAAATGAATATCTGCCTGTTTTTACCAGCTAAACATAATGCTCCAGAAAATTAACATGATCCAGTAAATAATGAAAATATTCCAGATAAACAAAAATGCACAAAATCATTACCTATGGGTGACCTCAGAACCGTTCATGACCTAGTCTGGTAAAGGCAAAGTGCTGCTGCTGTGAAGAGGAGACTCACATCTGAATGACAGTCAGTACTAACCACCTGGATGAAGTCAACCCCAGCAGAACCTTACCTTCCAGTACATGAAGCTGACCGGGTCCACTACTGTAGGCTGCACAATTTCCCTCCCAGGAAAGATGCCCCACGTCACCGCATTGGGCTGCATGTCGTGGGCGTTGGTCAGATTCCGGCCCTGCACACAACAAAAGGATTTTTACACATTAAATCACACACATGAAAAGTCCGTCTGATATGGTATTTAGGACGAGTGTTGGGAGTGTGATGAAGACGTTTGGATCAGAGGGTGGAGCTGGAGAGCAGAGCTGCCTGTGATACAACTCGCCTGCTGCTGTGTGTGTGACTTGTACATATTCAGTCATGGAGTGTTCATGGTACCTTATAAACATGAGCACTGACATTTTTTCAGATACACTTCATAAACTTACGCTATGCTTAGATGGACAGTTCTTTATAAAATGTAAAATAATATATATTTCAATGTGTTGATTCCAAAGTGAAGTTTCAATATATTGATTGAAACGTCACTTGATTCCAAAGTGAAGTTTGAGGATGTCCAAGGCTTCAGTGCATGTGGGACTAACCTGACTTTAACTCTATGAGGTGATTCTCACACAGGAATGAAGTTCATTTTGTTTTAGATTTGATTTGAAGTTAAAATGGTTTAATCATGTTCACATTATATTGACGTGTAGTTCACAGACAGATACCACAGATTGGATGTCTAGACTGAGGACTGGACTTCAGCGTTTCTACTTTTACCACAAACCATTTTTGCATAACCTGCTTTTACCAATCTGACATAACAGATCCAAACTTACCTGGACATTAACGATGTGGTAGTTGACCCGAGGCTCGTACTTCTTCAGGACTTTGAGAAGAGCAGTTACATTTTCACTGGATGTGAAGAATTCTAGATAAGCCTGTAACAACAAGAACATCAACAACACGGTCACAAACATCAACAACCATGGCAAGTTCCGAACTTTAGAAACGGAGAAAGTTTGAGACCTTCTGAAAGACGTAGCCCCCAGGCGGGCCCCAGCCCACTACGGGGTCTGTGGAGGGCTTTCCATTGATTGAGGGCTGGGAGTTAATGGTGAGTACGCCTCGTCTGTTCACCTTCTCCAGCTCCTCCTTTAGCATGTTGGTCTCAGGGGCCAGAGGCTCATCGTTCCATGGCAGACACATCACCTGGTACAAGACAACACAATGATCCATGTCAGCATGTGTGAGCTGACTCTTCCAACACATCTGGATTTGTTCCTAGGTCTGAGAGGAGCTCAAAGACCAGACATGTTTAGGTCTGAATTGATTCTATGAAAAAGTAACAGTTCTCAAAAATGAAGCAATGTCTCCTTTGCATTTTAAACTAAATAATATGGCATCAGTGTGGTAAAACAATATGGCACCATATTGGTATGGCGAGTACCTTGTGTCCTTGGTGGTTGGGCTGTGCTGTGATGTAGCAGGTGAACACCTCATACACACTCTGTTCATTTAAGAGCTCCTCTCCCCACATCTGCAGCAGAGCATCTTTGGATGACTTACTCTTCAAGTAGAACAGGTAGTAGTCATTTAACTCCCCAAAGGCAGGGGAGGACGAGTTCCCCCTGTGGACATCAACACAAGGAGCCTGACTCGTCTCCACACACCACAAATCAAACATATAGCATATACACATCATAAATATGACGGACACTAAAATCTGTTACCATCGGCCATTGGGGAACTCGTCCCAGTCTTGGGTTCTGTAGATGTAGCTCTTGGGTCTGGATGCCCAGAAGATGGGGCGAACGTCCTCCACCTTCCGTTTGGGGTGGGCGCTCACAGCCCATGGAAGAGGCCGCCTGCAGAACATGACATCAACATTCAGGACCCGTGTGAACAAGGGCTGACATTACACTCATATTTGACTTAGTCATCAGTTATCTTAGAAATAATTACAACATGGCAGATATGACAGCATTTAAAGACACAATGTCCATTACAGAAATCTTCAACCAGGGTGCAGAACCGAAGTTACAGGTTGTTTGATTGCTCACAACTACAAGGTATCTGCTGAAAAGGGCAGCCATGAAAAGCAGAATATTGAGTAATTTGTCAGAATCCTGTTTTTATACAAGACAGGATTCATCTGAAACTCTGATAGGGTGGTGACATGGAGACGGTCAAGTAAACCGATTCAGCCACTTTAAGGATATCACATCTGTTCTTTTCTCGTTACTAGCAGTAGCGCCACTTTTCCCAAAAGCCGATAAGACATGAAGTTGAGATTAATTGCAGTTTGTTGACATTATTCATACAGCTACATGTAGAGTTGGATGGACTAATACTGAGCAGTTTGTGTTCACTTAAACAGAGCATTTTAAAAGCAGTTAGCATCATATAGGAGAACAGGAGAAAACATTCCTGCGTCATATAGGCTGATTATGATAAACCCAGAAAAACCATGTGATGTAACTTCTCAACATTTTAGATGAGGCGAGGATGATGTGTGATTTAGATTCTTTTGCCTCAAATGATTGTCATTTGGTCAGATTACTCGGCTCCAATGTAATAACTTAGAGTAGGTAATATATCAAACACATGTACACACTCATGATGCCTTGTTCACTAAACAAATCTCTGGGTTACAGAGGTTGTAATTCAGGGCCGGAGTGGGACTTGAAGTTTCATGCCTCAGACCAGCCCACTTTAGGTCACGACCTTTTATTTAAAATCATGTACATGAACAACACATGGGCTTATAGTGGAAATAAAGAAAATAAGAAAAAAAAAAGCCTTGCAGATAACGGATTTGAACCCATGATCTCTGGGTTACAGGCCCAACGGGTCCGGAACTGTATACATTTTCAATTCATTAATGTGAACGGTGGTTTGCAGACAAGGTTCAACATCTTGCCTTACCCGTATCATCGTCCCCATTTGTCATTTCAAACCGCAAGCTTGTTTTTGTGGAAAAAGTTGCCAATTTTAGCACATTTGGCTGCGTCTGATTCCGGAGCTTTCCTCTTTTTATTTTTTGCCTTCTCCACACCCAACTTGCTCTTTCAATTTTCTATCATTCAAATACCAGTGTACAAGTGAATGGACGTGTTATGCCAGGATGCATCTCTTGTGGCCTTAACATCAGACCGACCCACTGGGAATTGTCCCGGTCCTCCCGATTAGCCATGCTGGGCCTGTTGTGATTTTATCTCTAACCCTATGGGACCTTTTTGTGTTGGTGGGCAGAAGGATCACTGACCTCGGGTCCTCTATCCACAGGCCCAGCTGTCGAAGGACCTCCATGGTGGCCACTTCTCGATTCAGTGTGTAGATGTGTAAGCCAGGGACCTTCCCGCTGTCCAGCAGCACACGGCACATGTCTACTGCTAGCTGGATTCCGTAGTTGCGAATAGCGGCGTCGTTGTCTTTGATGGGCTCGATGACTTTGGTGATCTCTTCTGGCACCTCAAGCTTTGACAATTTGACAAGCTGACGTAGAGACTGATAACCCTGTGCAGTCAGATTAGAGAAGAACTCAACAAAATGACAAACACAGAGACACTGAAGATGCTGGACTTGGTTACACACACCAGAGTTGCAAACAGTGAATGAACATGTCCATACTGGACTATACAGTGTGTATTGCAAAAATACCATAGAGCAGGAATATTCAACTCCTATGGCAAATGGGTCAAAAAAAGTGTGGTGGTTTACTGGGCCAGACAGAACCGAAGTAACTTGGCTTATATTACAATGTTTGTATACAAATTTCTACATGGGATAAGTTAGTTCGATGCATGTCTTTTTCTTTAATCTCTTCCAGACAGCATTTTGCACAAATGTGTAAAAGTGACCATGAGGTTTGACAACTCCCTCAAAAGTGGTATGAAGAGAGTTAGCAGGACATGAAACCATCAAAAGCACTTTGAAACACGGACTGCTTTTAAATGCTGAATGATGAAGGACCAGAGTAATTCAGAAGCCTTCAGAATATCATGAATGAAGCAGTGTTAAATCTGCATGTGTACAGCTATCCAAACAAGCCCTTGCTGCCTACCAGTCATACTGTAGTTACCAACAGACCATGCTAAGTCCAGTTCATGCTCATTAAAACATGTAGTGATTTTGCCCTCCAAGAGCTTCCAAAGAGTGCTGTGGGACCAAACCCCTGACAGCTGTGCCACTGCGTAATATGTTAATTTAATGGCCCTGCACACGGGGATACCATTATGGCCCACTCTGGTTCCATGCTAAAGCACCACCTGACTCTGTAGAAACAATGCTACCACTCCTGTTCTGCTCCTCTGGGAACCTGGGAAAGCAGCAGGAGACAAGTGGTGATGTGATATGAGGTGTTCTTTTATCAGTGCAATGCATGAGTTACGCCATATAACTATGTGAATTGAGAATAAATAGAAGTAAATGCAGCAACTAATAGCTGAGCAACTCACAAGTATATGACTTTTTTAATTATATAAATTCAGGTGTTGAATATTTTGTCTGTCTTTAATACAGCTGGTGTGTGCTGTGTGTGGTTGCAGAAGTATATACATCAGGTCCACATCGTTTCCGTGTGCATGAGCCGCACCATGGCTGACCACTTCCATCCACACTAGGGCCAGGGAAGTAGGCTGGTTGGGTAGTAATCACATTACCCAAATCTACACTTTAGGAGTGAAATGCACTTAGGCACAACATGAATTGGAGTTGTGAGAACACCTAAATAACTGAGTTAATGTCAAGACTGGTCATATGATCACATTAAATGTACTGAAATGCACGTTTATTTTTCCTTCTTATTAATATTTTAAATATGCAGAAATACACATAAACCATGTTGTTTCAAGGAATAATAATACATACTGCATGTATTAAATATAACTGTTGCAGTATTTACAATTTTACATGGTCACATGTCTTTAAAGCACTCTGTGTCTCTATGATACATCATTGGTCTGTTTTTTTTTTTACACCAAAGAGTGTTTGTCAGTCACTGGCGTAAATGTGTTTTGGTACACAAGATAGCAACGCAGCAGCTGCCTGTTTAATTGTAATACCACGCCCTCAGGTGGGCAAAGCACTTTACTATCTCACAGGTATGGGCACATGCCAGAAAGCAGGCATTTTGGCTGAGGCAAGACAGGAATACGCCATGCACCCTCCGCTTCACAACAATGTGCCAGGCGGTAGATTGGACCCTTAGTGTGACTTTGTATGTTAAACCCTTACTAAAAAAAAAAAAAAGAGCCACACACACAGACTTGCAGATTCCTAGAAAGTGACACATCGTTGAACCATTGTGCAAAGAAAACTTGAGTTAAGCTCATTACCTTTATGGTTGTTAACTCATCTTCCTTTTTTCTACCCAGAGTCCTGTTGCCAAGGTATTCAAGACACTGTTTACTTCGGACACCTATGTGACACCTATGTGAGGTCAAATGAGAATAAATGCACCAATGTTGGTTTGCAGTTCTGGTACAACTGTTCAAGAGCCTCTCATTGGCTCCAAAATTTCAAACATATCCAACCGACCATCAGGAGCAGATAATCATTTCCCCTGTAGACTGCAGTGTGTTGCAATGACTTAAGCTGCACTCTGTGTCAACAGCCTTTTTTCAAAAAAACAGTATTCTTTATGAACCCCCATGCATGCCTTTTCCACTTTAATCTCCTCCAGATGGCTGCCTTCTAACCTGAAAAAACAGATTACGATGGTGATGACACACATTCCTGACATGAGAAGTCATGTACCTGGATAGGGAAGATTCCAGGTAGGATGGGACATGTGATACCAATGGCTCTGCAATCTTCTAAAAATTTGAGAAAGGTTTCAGCTCTAAAGAAGAGCTGGGTGATGACAAAGTCTGCTCCGGCATCCACCTTCTCCTTGAGGTGTAGCAGGTCCTCCTGGTAGCTCTCAGCCTCAGGGTGTCCTGTGGGGTAACCTAGAACCACAAAGAACTCTGAATCAGGGTTGATCTATAAAAAACATTTATGACAATAGACCTGTCCCCATTTTTACTTAACAGGAACATCACATCACCAAGCACAAAGGGAGCAAATCTCTACTTGTTCCATAATTTTTAAACTGCTGAAGGAGTCTGGACTGTGGTTATACTGAACTGTGTTGAAGAGTATACACCACGTCATGGAAAAGTGGAATATACCACACACACTGTATGATTCATCACTGGGAATGTAACAGGGTTCTGATGTTAACAAAAGTTACGCCTGAAAACCCAACATTTTCCGGGTGCATAATCACATGGTTGATCAGAAAGGAAGAGCAGAGTCTGAACAACAAGCCACAACATTTTACACAGAATACACTTTTACCTGTTTTACCTGAACACGTCTCCATGGACACAGAACATGTACTTTAAGTTCCAGCTCAGAATTCCACACAGACTGATACACCCCCCCCCCGGGTTCAGAATGATCTTCAGGGTTCGGATGGTTCTAGTGGAGGAGTGACTGAAGGCACTAACTTTATATTACGTGTACATTTCTCCACAGTGTTCTGATGGTCAAGTATTATTTTCAAAACCATCCTGTGTCAGTCATTACTCTCTCCAACTGGTGACATTACCGAAAATATTTCAGTACTTTTGCTGTGATTTGAATGATATACTATGTGTTTCTATGACTGCAGGATGACACTACATACCAGCCACACAGATGTCAAAGTAGTCATCAAACTCTAATCGAATGTGCTTGACCAGGTCGATGGCGAAGTTAAAGCCCCCTTCTTCTTCTTCCCAGTCTGCTCCCACTGGATCTGTAGGAATACCACAACACATCAGCAACATGATCCATCAAACAGACAAAAACAAGAATAATCCATTCAGTCAGTTATTTTAATTATCATCAACCTTCAATTAATGAATGAAGTAGCAGCATAAATAATGAGTTTTTAGTTTAGAACTTTGAGGGTGGTTTTAATTAATGAAAGTGATGTGTTGTCACTGAACTCTAATCTAAAAAAAAAAAAAAAACCGTAGATGACAAGTAGAGAAGTTGTTTGATCACCCATGATCACGAGGAATCCACTAAAAAGGCGGCGACCAAATAGCAGAGGTTTGTCTCATTTTTCAGTCTTTTCTTCTAAGCACCAGCACCACCTGTCTCACAAATGAACAAGATTGATTTATTCAAGTGGTCCATGACTAGTTTTAAGGAAATTATTTCAGCTACTTTCAATAAATCACGTCTTTTCTTTACTGCGCCTCCTATGAGTCTACTTGAACCTGCAGGAGTTTGTCTACTGTGATATACCGTCATTGCAATACATGTCATATGCATGTCTGTTTTTCAACCCACTTCAGAAAAAATACACATCCATCCATCTATCGAGAGAGATAGAGAGATCGCGAGCAAGAGACAGAGAGCGAGAGAGGTAGAGAGAGATTTTGTCCGTATTGTCAGTCCTAAATTAAATACTATTTCAAATTTCAGAGCTCATCTGTATCCAAACTTTATCATTAGAAAGCTACCGAGTACGCAGGTTTCAAAAAAGTTTATCTACAGTACATAAAATAAAGGTCACATTAAGAGGAAAAGAGATACAGTAAATATGTGCAACATTACATTATAGTCAGAATCATTTATAACCTACGGTAATGTTAACATTTTACTTAGGCAGCAGCTTTTACGCCACAAAATGTGGTTATAATCATTATTTCTTGTTAAATAAATCCTCAGGTACCATACACTTTGTATGACACACAAAACCTGAGGTGTACATTTCCAACTACAAAATCTGACGGGAAAAAACATGAAATACATTGTGATCACACTGTCTCCAATCAAATACAATCATGATATATGTTAAAAGTGCTGCACTCTAGTGTCCAAACTTGCTCTAATTTGAGGTTTATGTAGTAATGATCGGAGCTCTCCCACCTCCTCTTAGTGCCATGATGTTTTTGAGACCCAGGCGCTTGGCTTTGGCCAGGTATCCTGTGATGTCATCTTTGGTCTGTCTGCAGCAGGTGAGGTGCAGGATGCTCTCCAGACCACAGTAGTTCACAGCGGTGCTGGCGATCATCATAGAGGACGTCTCCTTGTCAGAGCCCGGGTCCCCTGATGGGTGCCACGTGATATCAATGAAGAGGGGGCCTCCAGAGCCCATACGGTCAAATCTGAAAACACAAATTACACCTTTACAGAAGTAGTTTTCTAATAAGTTAGGCCATTTTAAGTCGCTAATAATGCTGTAGGAAGCAATGAAGTGAGGACTAACTGGCCGCACACAGAAAAACACGACTCATTTCATCTCAACTGGAAATCGGCTTGATGTGCGACGGTTCCCGAGCCAGATTTTTCAGTCTTGACGACGTCCCGACAGAAATCGTGCCGATTCAACATGTTGAATCGCCAGGACTCAGTCTCGGCGGTCATGACTCCTACTTGCCGACTTTTATCATTGGTGGACGTGTCACAACGCAATCACCGTTTACCGTATTTTCCGCACTATAAGGCGCACCCTCCAAAAATGTCACATTTTTATTTTATTTTTAAAAAATAATCTGGTGGGCCTTATAGTGCAGAAAATACGGTACTGTCAATAGATGGCACCAGTTCCCCGGCAGGTGTCATGCTGTCAATCTGCAGCTGTAAATAAGTAAGTAAAGTTTTATTTATATAGCACCTTCCAAGAGAAAAACCACAAAGTGCTTTACAACCAAATGCTAAAATAAAAACAACAATAAAACACAATAAGAAACATAAAATTCCAACAAAATCATAAAGTAAATCATCCAAATGCAGTTTTAAAAACATGTGTTTTTAACTGCTTTTTAAAAGAATTCACCGAGTCCACAGATCTCAAATTCAACGGAAGAGAGTTCCAGAGTTTGGGTGCAACAGCCTCAAATGCTCTGTCACCTTTAGTTTTCAGCCTTGTCTACAGCACAACCAGCAGACCCTGATCAGACCACCTCAGCGTCCTGTTGGTGACGTACATGTTTAAAAGCTCATAAGATGTATGGCGGTGTTTGTCCATGCAGGGCTCTGAAACTGGACCCTGAAACGGATAGGGAGCCAATGCAGCGAAATTAAAAGTGGGGTGACATGGGCACGTTTGCAAGACCTTGTTAGAAGCCTTGCAGCAGCGTTCTGGACGAGCTGCAAACGATCCATGGAGGTTTTACTGAGACAGGTGAACAGAGAGTTACAATAATCCAACCGCGAGGATATAAATGCATGAATAGTCATCTCTAATTCAGCCCGTGACACAATACAACTCAGTTTAGCAATATTTTGTAAATGATAGAAACAAGAACGCACAAGCCATTTAACATGCATGTCCAAAGTGAATACAGAGTCAAAAGTTACACCCAGGTTCCTGATACAGGCAGTTCTCGGGTTATGTGGGACTCGGCCTACGTCAAATTCGACTTTACGACACCTGCGTCTCGTCCGCCATTTTATCTCCAGTCGCAGCGTAGTGTCGAGTGTTTGTGCTCGTAATTTTCCCAGTATCCTCGCTTTTTTCACATCATGGCCCCAAAAAAGAAAGCAGGGTCTTCTAGTGATGCTGGTCCAGCCAAGAGGAAAGCCATTGCGATGGAAACGAAGCTGGATATCATCAAAAGGTCAGAGAAAGGCGGAACAGAACAGGTCGCGTCTGTTCGGAGAACG
>JAQQAE010016337.1:0-11790 GCA_029823295.1 Pseudamia nigra
TTCCAGGTCATTCTCTTCGAGACCCGGAAGTGATGCATAGCGGCTAGTGTTAGCGGCTAGCGTTAGCATTAGCGGCTAGCGTTAGCGGCTAGCGCTCTGAGTGACGTAGGCGTGATGCAAAGTGACGCAGGTGTCGTTGTCCGCATAATTCATCGTTGTTAGAATCAATTTTTTAAATAATTTTTAATAAATTTTTTCGTTGTTATACAAATTTAGCGGTGTCCGAAGCGGTCGTTATCCGAGGTTCCACTCTATTGTCATTGTCAAATGTTTCCATCAACAACAAAATTACATTTCCTCCCACCAGGGGGAGGGGGCTGTAGTGAACATGTGTGCAGCCCCTTCAGCAGTTGGGAAAAAAGGGGGGGTGGAGGGATTATGATAGAAAAGAGAGTAAAAAAAACACAGTGTCCAGAATAAGGCTCCTTAGGAAGCAAAATTATGGTCACATAGAAAAAAATCTCATATGCACAGTTAGCAGGCATATTGCTACACATTAAGAAAGCAAAGTGTCAGAAAGAGTTGGGGTGTGCGTGTCAGTGTGGAGTGGTGGTCGCTGGATAGATTGTGTCGTATCAGTTCTGATAGGAAAGTCAAGAATCCTCTTCAGCGCATAAAGTCCAGATGTTAAATTCCATGCTAGCTACCATGTCAGCACATGTCCATAGAAAAAGTTCAACTTAACCCAGGTCAAGAATCCTCTCTCAGCGCATATAGCCAGATGTTAAGTCCCATGATAGCTACCATGGCAGCCCATGCAGAAAAGTTCAGCCTGCCCCTCTCAGTGTCTGTGTGAGGCGGGGGAAGGGTGAAAAGCAACTCACATTGCTCAAAGCAGTGTCTCCTCTGAGGGAGAGTTGTGCTTCAGCCTCATCAAGGTCAGAGAGAAGGGAGTCAAAACAAAAACAAAAGATAAGCCAGTCACCCTTTCAGAGGGAGAAAAGAATTTCATTTCCTCAGTAACTCCAATTTTATATTTATGGTACCAGACCTCAAAAACCATCCTCTGAAGAGACCCTAACACTTCTGTGTTGTAACCCACTCTCCGATTTAACTCAAAAATTGTCCATGTTGTGCTGCCAGTGCTCTTCCCAACTGCCTGATTTGGAGACAAAGCATTACTGGGCTTTGAACAGCTCTGTCCGTCTTCTTTATCGATAACCAGGAAACACCCAAACCAATCAGCAGAAATCCTGTTATTATGGTTCTGAATAGATAAACATCCATCACATCCTCAGTGGACATCTCAAAAACACATAAGTCCCCATGCGTCCACGGATCCTCACATGGATCCTCACATGTTCAGCAGCCCCCTCGACCCGTCTTCCTGCGTGTCCATTTCATTGAGGTCCAGCTGGTCAATTCCATGTTGCTTTAGATTTAGGGGGAGACTTTGACAGAGAATGAGCAAAACACACAGACAAGACATACAGTAGCAAGCAGGGAAACTGGGACGGGAGCTGATAGAAAATGTGTCCTCTCTGCCTGAAAGCTGGAAGAAAAAGTGTTGCTTACTTAATTGTGTTATTGTATCATAAAACAATCTTGTATTCTTAATTTTATTTATTTAATTTTTTCATTAATTTATTCTATCGTTGCATCTTGAATTGCTTGTTTTGCTCATTTAAATTTCTTATAATTTGTCTTATTTTTTTTCTTCTTTTTCAAACAAAGTAGTCAAGAAGGTGAACAAAATCGTCAAAAATGGTTCAAATAAACAAAATGAGCAGACTACAGATGTATTTTGTTCTCATTCATTTCTTCCAAGAAGGCTATTTTATTTCCATTTTTTTTTTTTACCAGCATTAGTTTATTAAGAATAGATTTTGACATTTTCAGTAAAGGTCTGAAAATGGAACAAATTATTAGATTTTGATGATGATCCAGATCACTGTGTGGATTCAGTATTTTTAAATTCACATTGATTGCTGTTAGGTTTGCTTGAATAACTGTGAATGGCTAAATAGCAGAGGAACTGCAGCTTGGATACACAAGGGTCAAAGACTATTTTCATAACAGACATTTTAACCTGTTATAGCAGAAAAGAATATGCACAGGTGTGGTGCCTTTAATGCACCATGGCTGCATTTCATTATATTGCATCACTCCCATCATCTTGGTTTGTTCATCTTGCATCTCAAGACACTGAAATGGGATTGAGCCCTTCTTCACAATCATCTGTGTTTTTCCTGCTGAGACAAGTCAGAAAGTCTTCTGTGTAAATGGTCAATTGCTCACATGATCTATAGCACTGTGGGTAAATTGAGCTGCCTTAGCAGAGGTTTGCTCTCTCCAAGTGCTGTCAAACTAATGTCACTGCACAGTGTGTTGTTCCATATTGTGATCCACATGTGGTCTGTGAGTGCTTTTGTTCTGGAGGTCAGTGCTTTAGATTATCGGTCTTGTTAAATATAAGCAAAATGAACGGCCACAGGGATCATCACAGCTCGACTAAACTCCACACTCAACACAAACAGGATGAGACAGGCTTCACTGACACATGCTCAGCAAATTTCCGCCATACCACATATCTGACAAATGATAATAATTAGTGGCCATACGTTCTGATTATCTGTCAGCAGGAATATGAAAAGCAGCCAACACGTGGATCCTATCAAATACTCAAGAACACTTCATTTCACTTCCTTTTAATTTTGTATGTGAAGCTCAATGAGGTGCTTTGATGAAGAAGAATGACTGATTATTGTTACTGTGACATATATGTTTGTTATTGTTATACAGTATTTAATGGTGAAGAAAAATCATAAAATCTGAGCTTCAGTATATTTTGTCTTTTGCATGTTTAATGTTGTGTGTGTCTTTTACATCTGTTATGTCTTTTTAAGTCCCTCATGTTGTTTTCATCTCTTTGAGTATTTTTGGGGTCTTTCACATTGCTTTCATATTTTTGCCTTTAAAATTTTTTAATTACAAAATCTTGCACAAAATGCTATTCACCTTTTTGTGTCTGTTACATCATTTTGCGTCTCTTTTTACAACCGTCTGGATCATTCAACTTTCATTCAGGAACAAAAATCTGAGTGTAAATAGGAATAAAATAAGGATATGATATTGGTTGTCATAATTATGGATTTTGACTGGTATGAAAAGCATTTCTGGCTGTATTGCTCAGCTCTGGCTAAAGACAGGGCTCTTGTCTCTAGTCTTTATTTAGGAGACATACCTCAGGCCATGTGATGTTTAGTTATACTAGTATATTCAGCACTTCTGCACAGTAAGGTACGTTTACATGTGACAGGTTAATTTGTACTTTTTGTGCCAGCCTGGGCCATAGTAGCCTGATGTAATGTGGTTCAAATGGGGAAAGCTTTAATGGCAGTTTTTAAATACTACCATTTACACAAGTAACTATAATCAACCTGTTTGGACCAACACAAAGACACACTAACACACAATACACACACTATACTATTATACCGTGCTTCCTCTCACCTTCACCTGCAGGGAATGTTCAGTTGTGTGTATGTTTTGTCATGATGTTAAAGTATTACAATGAGCAGGTCTTTTCACATGAGACACCTCTGGCTGATCATTTCAACCACAGTCATATTGTTGCCCTGATGAAAGTCATGTAACATTATCCTGCTTGAGTCCAGGCCAAAGATATAATGACAGGAGAGTCTCCTATAGTGTATTGTCAAACATGAATACACTGCTGTGGGGGGGGGCTGATATACACTAACCCGTCAAAAGTTTGGACACACCTTCTCCTTCAGTGCTTTTTCTTTCTTTTTAATTATTTTCAATGCTAAAGACATCCAAGCTGTGAATGAGCACCTATAAAAACGTAGTAAACAATAAAATGCTAGACAATCCAGATCATGTTTTATATTTTAGATTGTACAAAGTAGCTACAATCAGCTTTGATGTCAGTTGCACACTTGTTCAAGGACAGCCCATCATTACCTTAAGAAAGTAAAGTCAGATAATCTGAAGAATCTCAAGAGCTTTGAATGTGTCCTCAAGAGCACTCCCCCAAATTATAAAACGCTATGATGACACTGGCTCTCATGAAGCTTGTCCAGGATATGAAAACCATGGTTCATAGCTCTTGGTCCTCCTTTTCTGGGATGAAATTTAGTCTTCAGAAAATACAATGTTGAAAATATTAAAAATAAAACTACTGAAGGAGAGCTTTTTACTGGTAGTGCATAATTAGTATTTCATTAGCAGTCAGACTTATGAATTAAAGCTCACAGCTGCGCAGATATTTTTAGCATTAGAATAATAGTGGTCCTAAAACTTGTTCAACCTAAACCCCAGAAAATCTATTTTGTTTCCCAAGGATCCAAGGATGTATATTCAATGTCATTTCCAAAAAAGTTGGGATGATGTGTAAAATGTAAGTAAAAACAGAATGCAATGATTTGCAAATCTTATAAACCCATATTTAATCCCAATATAACATAAACAACAGATGTTGAAGCTAAGACATTTTACCATTTCATCGAAAATATTGCCTCATTTTGAATTTAATGGCAGCAACACCTCTGAAAAAAGGAGGAATGGGGCGATGTATCACCACTTCTTTTAACAGCTGTCTGTAAACTTCTGGGAATTGAGGAGACCACTTTTTTTTTTTTTTTTAGTCCTGGTGCACTTTCCTTCCAGTGTCAGTCACAGAAAATGTAACATTGACATCAACAGACAGGTGAAACAATTGAAATGTTAATGTACACAAATGTGCTAAAACATTTTTTCCTAATATGTCTGAGGTTTTTTCCAGGTTATGCGTTTTAATTTTCATCTTCTTATGTCTTATACAATTATTATCTGGGTATTTATTTTATATAAGTTTGTTCTATTGTATCATTTGCCTCATTCTTTTCTCGTCACATTTTAGATGTTGTGTTTTAGATCTTTTACATCATTTTTGTCCAAGGACTCTTCTCCTTGGTCAGGTCAACTTTTATAAATCCTTACCGATATAATAAGGTTTTCCACTTTATTCTATTTCAGTTGAGAAAAGGATTCACCTACAACAGTACATTTATACTTTTATATTTTACTTTGACAATGGATTTGGGGAAAGGCAGCATTAAACACTTAGAACAAAGGATTTCATTAGCAAGATACATATTTCAACAAGGGGAAATCCTCTGCAACTGATACAATTCAGTATTTACTTCACACAAGCATTCAACAGGAGTTTACAAGCATTCATAAAAATCACACTGAATTCTTGTGAATTTTTGGGATGGAAGTTGGTGCTACAGTAGGTGTGGAAAAAGCAGTAAAAGTACAAAATCTGAGTTTTTATTTTGTTGCCTACAGTCAACCAGTAAAACTTTATTCCAGATGCAAAATGGTCCATCTAAAATATATAAAAAGACAATAACAGACAACAGATTAAAATAGAAATTAAAATAGAAAAAAATGACTTCTATAAGCCATACAAACACTGTTACCAGTGCCTCCAAAACTAGAGGTTGTACCTGATGCTGCTCTTCCTAGGCATTGTTGAAGCCTTAACGCTTTCAGTTTTAGAGTCCTCATCATGAATTCATACATAAGATTTTCAATGATAACATCTAAATTAATGTGTGGAGATGGTTCCGTAGGACATTAAAACTGACAATTTTTCCATTAATCAGTTGCTACAAGCAGGTTAAAACACGTCATCTGTTGGCAGAAAACAAACCTCTTCCTCCAATTTAAACGGCATCAATGAATAGTCTATTTTTTATGTTTATACAAATCATAACCAGCTAATAAAACATCATTAAAATTGCAGATGAGCGCAATTTTTGGGAGACAGGATAAAATAGTTGTATATTTGACAATACCCTCTGCAGCGCCGTCTTCTCCTTATCTCTTTTGCTGTCGTTCGTTCTCCCTCTCTCTGTCCTGTCAGGAGAGAATTGGAAGCATGTGTTCTTTGTGATCTGTTACCACTCATAAACCACATCATGTGGAGAAGAGAGAGTCTGCGTATTTACATTGAGTTGTTTTGATTAGGCACAAGCCAGCTTTTTTCAAATAAGAGGGTAGGCCTGGTTCTGGAGACGAGCCTTTAGAGGCCTTTCTGAGAGAGAGGGGCAGAAAAAAGGGCTTTGGTGGGTAAGAGAAAGTAAAAATAGAGTGCCCACACCGCATAATGACATCTACAAAATGACCAAAATAGGCCGATACATACAGTCCTAGAAAGAGGATGGGGTTCGGAAACAGCTGGGGGAGGGGGCCCCACATGTGGCTCAGACGACAGAAACAATCTTTTTTCATTTCCTCAAGGCTGGTCATTATGCCGTGTGTGTTTCTGAGTCTTAAAATAGCAAATAAAATACACCACAAAATTTTGTTTAATGTCAAAAATCAGAGAGGGTGACAGTAAGTGCACTATATTCATGCAGACACACAGACTGATAATAACAGCTCTGAGCTGGTTACTATACAGACCTAACTACAACAAAACTGTGCTGACTGAGGACACTTCCATGCCTAACCCATTTGGTCCAGAACAGACCTCGTGGTTCTGGTCTCCTGATTTGGATAAAATTGACTAACCTGTTCCAGCTGTTGTGTCAAAGCCTTTGGCACGCCATTTAAGTGCCCTTTGGAATGGGTACATAGCATAAATAATATTCAGTTGACTCTGTTGTAACCCACCTGTTGAAAGCAGTAGCCTCACAATTGTGAAATGGGAGATAACAAAATCTTAGATGGAGGAGGTGGGGACAGATATGGTGGCACCACCAAACTCCCACACAACACATCATCATGCCATGCCTTTTTGTGCATTTCATGTTTGTTTTTCAGCATTTTCTCACACTCAAATATAGGGTCTACTGGGGTCCAGGGCAAAGTTCTCAAGGCCCCCCTACACCTAGCGTTCACCTCCGTTATGGTATAAAAAACCCAACACAATGGCGGTTTTTAAAGTTTGTCAGTCCTGTGAAGCCCCTGTGGGCCTGGGGTCCCAAAAGCAGTTGCCTGGTTTGCCTGGTGACACACAGCACCTCTGCTAACACTCACCTGACCTGGTTTTCTCTAACCCCAAACAAGTGATTTGATGCTTAAACACATGGACATAGTATTTTTTGATATGCCTGACTCTCATCATTATTTAGTTTTTCAAACATATTAATGAAGCCTATGCATAAATCAGGCAGGTGCACAAGTCTATTTTCAAGCCTAAGTTTCTGTCCAATCATCCCTGTATTCTACACTCCTAATCAGCTGCACCTTTAAATCTGACCGGGTCTATTTATTTATTTATTTATTTATTTATCTATAAAGTTTATTTGATAAGGACAATGCAAATTACATTGTGGAACTTCTGCCTGTTACAAACAAGCTGCAGTAACTGATGATTTACATAAAGAGATTATAGCTGTTGCTAGTTTCCATCTCCAGTCCCTAGACAGGCTTTTAGTAGAGAGAAAGAAGAAAGAAGAAGAAGTGAAAGGAAGAAAGAAGTAAAAAAAGGGGAACATTTAAGGTTGCATAACATGACATGTCACAATCACAAATGCAAAAAAAAGGAGTACTACAACATATGGTAAATATTTACATTAAGGTTATATAGAGTTGCAGTAAATTCAGAATTGCTAAAAATGCTCACATCTCTGATTTTGCTTTAGCCAGACTTTGACAGTTTTGTTAAAAGTTTTCATATCTTGTATTAGTTTTATTCCTGTCGGTAGTGTGTTCCACATTTGTGAGCCTTTCACAGAAAAAGCTGACTTCCCCATTGAAGTCTTTCGATGTGCGATTTTACAATTACCACTGTCTGCACCTCTAGTGTCCTGCCATTATTTTGGCTCATAAAAGATTTACATAAAATCTCTGTTGCTAAGTTGTGTAGACATTTAAAAAACAGTTTGAGGTTTGAGAGTTTTATAAAATCATCAAAACCGAGCAGATCATACTGATTCAGTAAATGACAGTGGTGCAGACTCCCAGGTTTTTCACATATTATTTTTAGGGCTTGGTTATACAGAGAAGCAACAAGTTTAACCACAACGTAGCTTGGTTCCACACTGTGACACAATAAGACGTGAAAAAATCGTTGCATGCATGTACAAATGCACTAATTTGATTGGTATATTGTGCCTAATTAATTTGAAGCAGTTCATGTTCCTCTTTACTGTCTTTGTTATTTTTTTTAACATGTTTGTCCAATTCAAGTTTAGAGTCTAAGACTCCTCCTATTCATTCTGTTACTTTGCTTTGCTCACTCACCGTTGTTCACCAGTAAATCCAAACCTCCTCCTGAATTAAGCTGAATAAATAACAATAATATAACAAACAGCAAAGCATATTTCTTCTATATTCTACGTATCAAGATGCCAGGCATGATGCTAGTCTATGTTGGGAGGTAGGGTTGAGATCTCAGGGGTAATCTGTGTCACACTTGGTCGGATCATCCCAGAAAATGCATACGAGCTCGTAAAAACACTTTCAAAACAGAACAGCATGTCTTGCCTGAATTGCAGATACAGAATAGTTAGAGTACTAATTTTAGATTAACAATGGCAAAAAAAATAATTTGCTAATGATTTTACAATAAAGAAACAGTTCATTTGCATGCTTTTTGACAATGCCATGGGTGTTTATCTAGGTCTTTGATGGTTAAATTGTAACATACTGCATGGCAAAGGGTGCTGCATGACTGTAACCATGTTGACTGTGTAGGCATTAGGATTTCACATCACATACCAACTACCTAGAATTACTTTCATAGAATATGGTCTCACATCATACTAGCAAACATGACAAACACCCAAGGATTAAGAATGGGCTGAACTTCACAACACACATCTTGAGAGGTGAGCTGCTTGCTTTCTGACACTGCTGGTTCTGATTAATAAGTCCTATTGATCATTTCCATGACAAACATAGCTGAATTAATAGTAAATGCAAAAAAAAAAAAACCTTCTCATTGAGAGCACTTACAAAATAAACTCAAATGAATAACAGCATGGGTAAAACGAAATCATTTCACTGAGCACCGATGTTTTGAATATAAATAAACCTGTATCATATGAAAATCAATCATCCTCACAGATTGATCTTTATACTCCTCTGTGTTTATTTCTACTTCTCATTTGTCATTAAATGTGTTCTGATCAAGTTTGTTTTCTCTTCATAAAAGTTCACCCAAGAGTCTTTTAAACACAACATGACACGGTAAGATAATTTGCGGTTACTAAAATGACAGGAGTGTGTAGTTTGGATATGTGTCATGGTGTGCATTTCATATTTTAAGTGAGGTTTATTTCCTTGGGTCAACATCATAGAGCATGTTTGCAGTGGAGAAATTAAGAGCACAATGTGAACATTAAGATGAATGATGGCCTTCGTTTGAATTCTGTTGAACAAGGCTCCATTTGGCATTAATCATCAGACTTACTGAAATACTGTATAATGCAATGTCACTACCCGGGCTATTCTGGGTGCTGATTAATCAGATTATACTGTTTACCTTATGTGCTGCTATTATATGTATACAGTACACACAAATCAGTGATGTAGTGCAGGATATATGTAGGGACACCATACACCCACAAATTTTTCAGTCAGCACTGTGAATACCCACTTCTCTACTCTACTTTGGTACCGGATACCCAGTCATGTCCTGGATGCACTTCAGGGTTATTGCTGCCTTTCCAAATCATTTCTGTCCAGAGTGTAAAGCCTTTTAACATAGTGTTTTTTCCTATATTGTCATTACAGACACTTTGTAACAGGCACCATGACGCTAACTCAGTGGAATTACCAGGGTTCTTTACTTACATAGATCACTGTGGATGCATCGGTGTAACTTCTGTGTTTGTGAGGTGCACAGGAGCACCTGAGTCTTCTGAGATGAGTGGACTGAAAAGCAAACAATTCATTATTGACCTCTGAGGCCATAACACCTCTGTTGGCCAAGAAAATCTGGAGAAATAAAATATCGGTCTGCACCTAAAGAATTTCTTTCTAAGCTGAAGCCATAATCCTTGGAAATTGTAGGGTCCACTAACTGGTGTCATCATGTGTTCTGCTGTGCATTTGGCTCCTATTCCTTCCTGAGCTCACCTGAAGACACCAGCGTAACAGTCTGATAGGTAGCCCCAGTCCCAGGTCCACAAATATCACACAAACCAGGTCACACCAGTGCGCTCCATGTGCTTTCCTATCGTAAGATACAAATAGTTTCACTCTATAATTATCATGATTCATTTGTATTTTTCTGATGGATGTTAGATCTCTGAATGTGTATTATGAAAGCATATTAATAGAAATATTCAGAATCCTTAAAGATGAATAAAATATAAAATTTATGGCAAATATATTGTTCAACTCCCCTTTAAGTGACCTGAACAGATCGTTTTAAATTTATGATGGTGGCACACTGCAGCCTTCACTATCTGTTACTGGAGTTTTTTTTTCCCCAAGAGACCAAAGAATCTACTGGCCCCATTGACCCCTGTAATCTGTGAACCAGATTTATTAGTACAATCTACATCTCTGTGGCTTCTGTTGATTTCATAATCATCCTCATTCTCTGAAGTCCAAGCTCACTGCTGAGGCTTTCTAGTGTGAACGACATGTTCAAGAGTAGTCAACATGTCACTGTTTCCAACCCAGGACCATACATGGGTGGAGGTACTAATACCGACAAACCTTTAATAATGATTAATAATTGGTCCTATCAAATGATTGCACCATACTGTTCTGCTTTCAACACCATCCTGCCCAGCAGACTGTTCTGTTCAAATTCTTCATCATAAGGGTCTTCTGAATTGCTCTTAGTCTGACCTGTCACCTGTGACTAATTTGCCTTGGGAGACCCTACCAGAGGGGACTTGCCCCCCAACAACGTAGCTCCTGTGATCATCCAGGCACACAAACCCCTCCACCACAATAAGGCGATGATTCAAGGAAGGGATTTTGGAAAATATTCTTAATATATTAATACATCTTTTTTGAGGCTTGCTAAGAATGCAAACATCACTGTGTTAAAAGACAGAACTGCAGTTCAGGAAATAGTTCCGTTGACTTAGGACTTGCAAGTGTCAGTTACTTACATCAATGAATGCAGCGAGGTATGTCACAAATTTGGTTCCTTCTTGGAAGACAAACAAACTCAACAAACAAGTATGAGGAAACATTATGAAACATAAGCAATTACAATGTCAAAGCTGCTTTCTCATCTCAAGAAGTAAAATGTTATGGAAGGTCTCCAGCAGATAATTCTGATGGATGTCCTTTCAGTGCTTTATTGTGGTTTATACTGACAAATTTTAAAGTACACTTAACATATTTTCAAAACAGGGAATAAATTATTCAACAGTACAACTAAACCATGGGAATGGCTTTCACTGCAGTTTAGTGTTAAAATGCAAAGTCATTTCAGGTCTCAGTTTCTGCTGCTGCTTCAAAAGAAAAGAGAGAAAGAAAGAAAAGCAAGGAGTTATTACTCACCAGAATATTCTGTCATGTCTTTAGTGCATTCTGATGTACTGTAGTTAAAAGTATAAGTTATGGAACTTCGGTCGACAGGTGAGGATGTCACAGCCAGTAGTATCACTAAGTTTATGTCATGTGTCATCACCAACAGGGGTTACCAGACATATCAATCAATCTTTATTTGTATAGCGCCAATCATAATTGCCAATTATCCCTAGGCGCTTCACAATTCAAGGAATCTCATCAATCAATCAGATCCACTGCAACTAGACAATGCGCACCACCACGTACAGGGGGAACAAAGACCATCTTGACAGACAACCATTCACACTCACATTCATGCCTATGGACAATTTAGAGTGACCAATTCACCTA
>JAQQAE010016338.1:0-11790 GCA_029823295.1 Pseudamia nigra
CCCTGGATGATGTAAAGAGAATGCGTGCCATGTGTCAAGACAACAACTCAGCGATCACCCTTGTGACGAATGAGTCATTAAAACTATTATTTTTGAAGCAACAAGCCCAACAGTCATGTCAGGCAGCATCTGTATGAAGACAAGTGAGATGAGACACAGATGGGTTCAAATAGAGGAAAATATGGAAACAATCTGATGCCGGAAGATGATTAACCCTTGTGGTGCCTGACTTGCCCAAATTTATTTTGGTTTTCAAACATATTCTAGAAATTAGCATCGTAAAGTTGAATATTTAAAGAGGTAATTTGTCGTTTGCACTGTTGAAAAAGTGGATTTGCTGATGATTTTGCAAATAAATAACAGCAAATTTGAACCAGAGCGCAGGCGGTCATCAGAGGTGGGTAGCACCCACATACATTTACGTGTCCTTAGAGTAACATTTTCCAAGAAATGTACTTCTGAAAGTAGTTATTTGGTCGAATACTTTTTACTCTTATCCAGTTACATTTATGGTGAAATCAATTTACTTCTACTCAGATACATTAGACCACAAGTTGATGAGTGCAATGAACAAAAACATGAAAGAAAAACATAACATCCAACAAATGAACACAAAATTATCAAAAGAATCCAATAAAGTAAATCATCAACAAAGCAGAAAAAATAGCAAATTAATCAAAATGAACAAAATTATCAAGAATCATAAATGAACAGAACATTATTTTGGATTGATTGATTGATTGATTGATTGATTGATTAATTGAGTGATACTTTATTGATCCGACAAAAAGGGGTAATCACAAACAGCAGCGACCTGAGCTCACACCTTGCAGTTGGGGGGGGGGGGTATACAATAGGAAAAGAGAGTAAAAAAAGCACAGTTTCCAGAATTAGGCTCCATAGGAAGCAAAATTATGGTCACGTAGAAAAAAAACCTCATATGCACAATTAGCAGACAAGTTGCTACACAAACATTCATTGACACAGCAGTGTGTATCAGAGAGACTTTGAGTGCGTGTACGTGTGTAGCAGTGCCTGCTGGATGCATTGTGTCTTATCAGTTCAGATAGGAAAGTCAAGAATCCTCTCTCAGAGCATTTAGTCCAGGTGTTAAATTCCATGATAGTTACCATGGTGACGCATGTCCACAGAAAGTTCAAATTGACCTTGTATCAGAGTGTTGGTGTAAGTGGGGGAGGGAAGAAGCCAAAACTTCTGATGAACAAAAATTTGGCATATTTACTATGTTAAATTGTGTTAGTTTGGGGAGGCAGCGCTGGGGCAGATGGCCGTAACATACTTATTATTATTATTATTATTATTATTACAATATTATTACTTAGGGTTGTCAAACGATTAAAATTTTTAATCGGATCACTAATCACAGGGTCCCTGTGGATTAATTTCAATTAATCATGATTAATACCCATTTGTTATTATTCTAAATTAATCATAGGGTCACTGGATTAATGATATATGAGTTGTTGTGGGTTAATCGAGTTAATGCGTTAATTGCATTAACATTTTAATCTAATTAATTATGCAAATGTGTTAATTTGGATTAACGTGTTAATTTTAAGAGCCCTATTATTATTATTATTATCATTATTATTATTATTATACAACACCACAGTACTCCACATATAGTGATCTATGCTTGCACTTATAGAGGCCGAGGAAAAATATCTGCTGTAAGGTAGAAAATCAAGCTATAGACATGAAACTGACACCAAATTATAGCAGAAAGTCTGCTGATTCAGTAATGTGCCCACAGATTTAACATTTACAGAGCTAGATGCAGGAGGAAAATGACGTTAAATATAATTTTTCATGAATAACTATTGAAATAATAATAATACTGTATGTAGTGTATGTGATTCCAAATGCTAACGGTAGGTTTTCATGGTCAAACCATCCATCATCTTCTGCTTATCCTGGTCAGGGTCACAGGGGCAGCAGATTGGAGAAACCCAGACTTCCCCCATCCACCTCCTCCAGCTCCCCTGTCCCCCAAGTGTTCCAAGACCAGCCCAGAGACACAGTCCCTCCAGTGTGTCCTGGGTCTGCCCCAGGGCCTCCTCACAGTTGGAGCAATTTTGGAAACCAGGGATCAGACCACCCAGGCCCCTACCTTCAGCTGCCACACAAACCACACAGCACCGGACCCTTATGACCCTCCCTGCAGGTGGTGGGTCCACAGGAAGGCATCGTCATGAGGGTCTTCTGAATTGCTCTTAGTCTGACCTGTCACCAAGGAACAATTTGTCTTAGGAGACCCTACCAGGGGCGAATTTCCCCCCTGACAACTTGGCTCCAAGGATGACTCAGGTACTCCTCCCCCAAGATAAGGTGGCGATTCAAGGAGGGGTTTCATGGTCAAGGAATACAATAATAAAAGTCAAATAAATTCAAGAATATGACATGGTGAAGTAACATTATGGGAGAAATGAGCAAAGTTTAAAATGATAATGGCAGATTTACACTAAGAAGAAGACAAACTGAGCTGCCTTGGTGGAGGTCTGCGCTCTCTGAGTGATTTTTAGTTTCATAATTAGTTCTGTGCAAATTGTTAAGTGTTCGATGCATTAGAGGTGAAGCTGAACCTTCATCATGAGTGTCTTTCCACCTGGGTCTTTTTAACCGGACCACTTCCTGTGCCTGTTAGATGTGATGTGGAGGACGACACGAGTGGTCCTGTGTTTAACACGCTAACCTTACACTCATATTTTGTTATTGTGAGCCACCCGGACCTGTGACAATGTCATAGACACTCATCTGGGTCTTTGAGGGTTAAATCACCTCCTGGCTGACTCATTCATCCTCTAATGCCTCCCGTGCTGTGCAGGGTCAAAAAGCCACCTCTTTGACACCGTGATATATGATGTGTTTTTACTGTAACTGACCTCCAGCAGTGGCTCGTCGTCTCATCCCTCTGTCATTCCTCGACCACGTGGCTGCACATACTCCTGGGGTTACACTGTACTTTCCTCCATTAGGGATAATTGCGGCATTTACCCTGTGTGTGAACTCATCTACACCCGCTGAGGAGGGCGATATGAGCAGCGACACACAGCCCCTTCACAGATAAACGAAAGCCAATATACATCTCATATATCTCATACGTCATGCATCGTCTCCTCATAAGTAGAGATGATGAAGAGCGAGGGCAGAGGTTTGGTTTAAACACTGGAGCAGCTCTAGTTTGAAATTTCAAGCATCTATTCCTTCATTTTCTCTGTTCTGATCAGTTAGTGACGGAGTTATCATTGAATCAAGAAACTGAGACAAAGTGAAACAAAATGAGCCAAATAATCAATAAAATGAGCCAAAATGAACAAAACATGAGCTAGTGAGCAATTGTAAATGAATGCGCAGCAAGATGAGCAAAAATGCAGAAAATTGTCAAGAAAATGAAAAATAGGAAAAAGGAAATGAAGAAAAATGTACAAACTGCTCAACACAAAGGGACAAAATTAAACAAAATCCACAAAGTAACAAGAAAATTAGATGAAATGAAACAAAATACTGGAAAAAATTAACCAAAATTAACAATGCAATAAAGAACAGTGAACAAAATAAGCAAAGAAATTAACACAAAATGAGCAAAATATTCAAGGAAATGACTAGGACAAACAAGGAAATGAACAAAATTGAAGAAAACGATCACTAAAAAGACACAAAATGCACAAAATGATAAAAATGGCCTGAAATCAACAAAGTGATCAGGAAAATAAAAAATGGTGAACAAAATAAGCAACAAGATGTATATGTAATGAACAATGTAATCAAATAAATAAACCAAAGAGAACAAAATAAAAAAATAGAAATCATGTAAATGAAGAACAGTGAACAAAATAAGCAGCAAAATTAACATAAAGTTAACAAAACAATCTATGAAATGACACAAAATGGAAAGAAATCCAAAAGAATCAAGAAAATGAACAGGAGTCAACAAAATAACCAAGTGTATAAAAAATGACAAGGTAAGGATAAATCTGAAGATCAATGAACGGAAAAGCAACAAAATGAAGAACATGAACAAAATAAGCAACAAATTTCATCAAATATGATTGAAATAGTCAACAAAGTAATAAAAATGAAGAAATCAATGCACAAAATGAAAAAATAGTCAAAAAATGGAAACAACACAATGTCAAAATGACGTAAAACCAACAAAATAATCAAGAAAATCAACAATAATGACAAATTAAGCAACAAAATGGAGTGGAAGGTCAACCAAAAAGAGCAAAATGATTAAAAAAAAAACATCAACAAAATGAGCAAATACACTGTGCAAAAAATAATAAAATAAACAAAAATGAACAAAATATCAAAATAATTAATAGACACAAAAAAGATACAAAATCAAAGAAAATAATAGAAAAATAAGCAAAGTGATGAACAAAATGATAATCAACCAATGATAAAGGATAAGCAACCCCCAAGATATAATATAACAAGAACAAAACAAGCACCAAAATTGAACAAAAATGAATAAAATAATCACCAAATGAATTAAGATGAGTAAATTAATCCATACAATGGCGAAATAGTCAAGAAAATGAAACAAATTCATCAGGAAAATGACTAAAAAAAAACAAAATAATTGAAAAAAAATGAACAAAATTTTTAAGGGTCAAACAAAAATGGACCCAAAAAATGAGCAGAAATGTCATTTAGGTAAAGCATGGTGTTTGGAAAAGCCAAGGTTACACGGCATCGACCTTTACAAACTGCTGATCAAAAAAGAAATAAGAAGAAACCATGACTTTAAGCAGTTCAACCGAGGGAATCAAATAGAGATGTTTTAAGACTATGTGGTCAGCATCTGAAAAACTGACGACACCGGAAGAAAAATCCCGCAGCCACGAAAGACACAGGGCACAGGGATGAGTTGATTCTCTGTGAATTCCTCACTGTGATTCAGCTCATACACGTCTGATGACACACAGCGTTTACCATCAGAGCGGAGGGGACGGGGGGGGCAGAGGGAAGTTCATTTCCTTTCTGTTAACCCTTAAATACCTGGAAGCAAACCAGCGTGACGGACCTGACCGGCCACTTTATTAGGTACACTCATTGTCACGTTCAAGATACCAGTTTGACATGATTTGAGCTTTGTGACGTGGTGCATTATCCTGCAGAAGATGGTCCACTGTGGTTGTGAAGGTTCAAGGCTCAAGGGTTTTTTTATTTACAAAGCAGTACAGAAAAAATGGGAAAAAAATAGGTTAAGGACACAAGACAAAAATGACATAAAAGGCAAAAATGACATAAAACATACAGACAAAAATGACAAAAGACACAGAAAGACACAAAAATAACATAACAGAAACAAAAAAGCAAAAATGACATAAAAGACACAAAGAGACAAAAATAACACAACAAACACAAAAAAGCAAAAATGACATAAAAGACACAAAGAGACGAAACCTGAAAAACTGCATTTTATCTGAAAATTCAAACCATACTTATGTAATTAATGATTCAAACGTCATGAACAGGTTCATCCACGGTATCTGTGTTTGAAAATTAATCCATCCAGTCTTGTTTTTACTGACGCGTCACATTTTCTTCCTCCTTGAACTAATGCGTAGTGCGTTTTTTTCCTCTGATTTATGTGGACCAGCTCTGGCCCTAAACGTGGTGACGTGAAGGTGAAGACGAGGTGATGAACAGCGTGTCACATCGTCAACCTTCACCTCTGAATCCATCTGGGAACAAACATGAGTCATTTCTCCTGCTCTGCTCCCGCCGCGGGATCGTTCATTTTAATACGAGTGTGCCATCTCCTTAGAAAATCATCAGAAGATGGTTCAATAGCTCAGCTTTTTCCTGCAAATTAATCCACACTTCAGAGAATTGTGTTTTTTATTCATTTAATGTATCATTTATTATTTTTTACTGCATTTTTTATGCCTTTGCCAGGCATCGTCTCATATTACTCAGATCCAGGGAAGCGGAGCGTGTGCACACCGAGGAGTTTCCTGTAAACTCTGCTCTCAGAGACATCTGTGTGACCTGAGGTTCACCGTGGATTTCCTCTGCTTTCGCTGCGACAGCGCCCTCTGCTGTACGTCGGCACACAATAACACAATAATGATGGTTGCTTTGTGTGCATGTTGCGATATTAAAGGATGAATTTATCTTCTTTTGTCTCTTTAATAATAAGAACTGAGATTTTGTTAATTTGATTTTGTTTAAATGGTGAATTTTATCATCATAACTGATGCTATTTTTGTGTCTATTTGAATGTTTCTTCTTACTTTTTTTTTTTTTTTTACCTCGTTTCATGTGTTTGCATCTTATACAGTATGTCATTTCAGGTTTTTGTATCTTTTACATTCTGTTTTGCCTTTTCACATTTTTATGGGGGTTTTTTGCATCTTTTTACACCTTTTATCTAGTTTTTGTCTTTACGTTGTCTACAACTGTTAACTTTGTGCAACTTTTGCATCATCAGTTTTATGTATTTTTGCATCTTTTGTGCCTTTTACACTGGTTTGTGGTTTTTACATTCTTTTCGATGTTTTACATTCTATGTCAAAATAGTGACAAAACGTATTTTTCCTCTTCTTCTTACTTTTTCACTCTGTTTTCATTTTTGTGCCATTTTGTGCTTTCTATTAATCTTTTACATGATTTTCATCCCTTCATGTCTTTTATGTTGGTTTGATGTTTTGCGTCTTTTCTGTTCTGTTTGAGGTTTTACATTTTGTTGTTTTCCGGCATGTTTTTTTAACACTGAAAGCAGAAAATCTGTGTCATTTTTGTTCTTTTACATTGTTCTTGATGTTTTTAATATTTTTACATTATCATTTTAGACATTTGGCATATTTTACATTATCATAGTCTTTTACATCACTTTGGTCTTTTATATCTTTTTATGGTTTTCCAGCATGGCGTTTTCTCCCAAACTCATGAAATCAGAGAATAATAGTTTCTGTCCTCTGTTTGTGTTGTTTTGCGTCATTTTCATCTTTTTTGCACCGTGTGTGTTGCTGCTTTTACTTTTATTATGCAATTAAGACCACAAATGCAAATCTGGTTTCTTCAACACAGACCAAATCACTGCCTTTAGACTTGACTAAGCCAATAATTGAACACTTATTGTGGTCATTACTGATGTTGACTCAGCTCTACTTCCATGTGCATCTCTCTCCATGTGGTTTTCCATGTCACATTGTGCAATATGAAGGACCTGTCTCTGCATTTTGCATGTGTCATGTGGACGGTCGGTCTAAAGAGCTGCTCTCAGAGACTGATTTCATTTGGTGACGTAGATGTTTGCTTCATGTCTCTAGCACCATATGAAATCAGTGCTGTGGGACGTGGACGATCACCATGAACAGACACTGTGCATAGTGAACATTTACAAATACAGTGATGCCTCATCATACCAGTTTAATCCGTTCCGGCGTTATGCTCATGACATGAAAAACTCGTGAGACAGGACCGGTTTTTCCATAGGAATACATGTAAAACCAATTGATCCGTTCCAAGACCCTGCTGTTGCTTTAAGTGGGTGTGGCAATGCAAATTTGGTGTGTGATGTGCGCGAGATGATGCAACACAGCCTGCTATGTTATTAGCCACTTAGCCGCTACCACGGACAGTCAATGAAGACAAGAAAAGCAGTTAACAGAGTTTGAGGCACAAGCAGAAAAGAGATGGCAGAATGCAGAAACCGTATGCAGCTATGGAACAGAGCATACAGAGTAGACAGAGACGGAGGCTGATCGGAACAGACACTAGGAGAGGTACGAACTGGACAAAACGCAGGTCAAGACCACAGGAGTAAGACACAGGCTGAAGCCAGGATCCAGGGAGCTATGGAAGATGAAGACAAAAGGTAAGGAAAAACTCTACTAAACTCCCAAGTGATGTAAAACACTGGAACGAACAGTTTCACGTCCACGTTTCCATGCAGTGGGTGAGTAGCGTACGCACCTTTTGGGACCTATTTTACTCATAACATGAGATTTTGCTTATGTGACGGGACAAAATTTTTCCCGATGTCTTTCTCGTGTCAAGAAAAAGTTGTACGATGAGGCGCTCGTGTGATGAGGTACCACTGTATAGTGAAGTGTGATCTGCTGCTTCCTGTGATGCCAAAAGTAGGTCATGTTTGTGTGAATGTCTAAACCCTCCTGCTCCATTCAGAGGTGTGTTCCTAAACTGGTCACAGATGTTTAATGTTCTGCTTTTCATTATGTCTCGTTTCCAAGCAGCCGTGGACATATTCACCGATGCAGTTTGATACAGCCGCACTGGCTTTGCGGTTTATCAAGAAAATGAACAGAAATGACCGAAATAATCAAGGAAATGAAAAGAACATGTAGAAGATGAGCAAAGTGATCAAGAAGATGGTAAGAAATTAGCTAAATAAGCACGAGAGTGAAGAAACATGAGCAGAAATTAGACAAAATCAAAAAAATGAATGAAAATGTGCAATAAAAAAATGATAATGAAACTTTTTTTGTTAAAAAAAATTTACAGAGTGGTAAAAAAAAGAACAAAAAGCAACCAAATAAGGATTAAAAGGGACACAAAAACAAAAAAATGTAGCAAAGTGAGCAAGGAGATGAAAAGAAAAGAACAAAATAAACAAAAAAGTTAAATATAGACAAAAATAGAACAAAATTATCAAGAAAATCAAGAGAAAATGTAAAAAGAAATAACAAAGTGATAAAGAAGAATTTAACTAAATGAGCATGAAAATCAACAAGCATGAGAAAAAATTAATTCAGTTCAATTCAGTTTTATTTGTATAGCACCAATCATAATCAACAATTATCTCTGGGCTCTTTAATTAACAAAAATTAACAAAATAATCAGGAAAATGGACAAAGTGAACAACAAGATGAAAAGAAATTAAACAAATTAGCTTAAAAAATGAACAAAATGTGGAAAAATTAACAAAATAATTAAGAAAATGAACAAAAAAAGTTTAAAAAGAGCAGTGACAAAGAAGATGACAAGAAATTAACTAAATAAGCAGGAAAATGAATCAAAAAGTTAAGAAAGCAATCAAGACAATGAACAGGAAATAAAAATGAATGAAAATGAACAAAATATCCAAGGAGAATTAACAAAAAATGATTCTCACCTGGCTTACCTGCTTAAATAAAGGTTCAATTCAATAATAATTAGGAAAAAAACAGGAAACGAACTGAAATTATCTAGAAAGAGCAAAAATAAACAAATTAAGAAAGGGAAAAATTAAAATGATCAAAAAAAAAATCCATGAAAATGAACAAAAATGAATAAAATAATCACGAACGTGAATGAAAATGAACAAAAAAAGAAGATAAGGAAAAAAATAAAAAATATTAAAGAAAATTAACAAAACAATTAAGAAAAGTTAATAAAATAATGAGGATAATGACCAGAAACGATCAAAAAAGGACAAAAATGAACAAAATAATCAAGACTATGAACAGGAAATATGAATGAATGAAAATGAACAGAATAACCAAGGAAAATTAACATAATAATCAGGAAAAACAGGAAATGAACTGATATGATCAAGAGCAAAACTTAACATACTAATAAAGGGGGAAAATTAAAATTATCAAAAGAAACCCAGGAAAATGAACAAAATAATCACAAAGATGAATGAAAATTAACAAAAATGAAGATGAAGGAATTAAAAAAAAAGATTATAGGAAATTAACAAAACAATTGAGAAAAAAAACCAAAATAATGAGGATAATGATCAGAAATGATCATAAAAGGACAAAACTCAACAAAATAATCAAGACAATGAACAAGAAATAAGTAAAAATTATTTTTAAAAGAACAAAAATGTGCAAAATAATGCTGAAAATGAACAAGAACTGAGAAATAATGATCAGAAATGCACCAAATAATGAGGAAGATGAACAAAAAATGAACAAAAAAATTATAACAGAATAAAAATTAACAAAATAATCAAGACAATGAACAGGAAATACAAATGAATGAATATGAACAGAATAACCAAGGAAAATTAACATAAAAATTAGGAAAAGGCAGGAAATGAACTAAAATGATCAAGAAAGAGTAAACCATTAACAAATTAACAAAGGGGAAAAAAATAAAATAATCAAAAAATCCAGGAAAATTAACAAAAATGAACAAAATAATCACAAAGGTGAATGAAAATGAACAAAATAATTAAGATAAAGGAAAAATAAAAAGATTAAAAGAAATTAACAAAACAATTGAGAAAAATTAATAAAATAATGAGGATAATGACCAGAAATTATCAAAAAAAACCAAACATTAACAAAATAATCAAGGCAATGAACAAAAAAAAGTAAAAATTATTTTTAAAAGAACAAAAATGTGCAAAATAATTATTAAAATGGACAAGAACTGAAAAATAATTGTCAGAAATTAACCAAATAATGGGCAAGATGAACAAGAAGTGAACAAAAAAATGATCACAAAAGAAGAAAAATGAACAAAATAATGAAGGAAATGAGCAAAATGAAGTGAAGTGTCGTGGTTCAGGTACAGGACAGTTGTTTTGAGGGTAAAGTACATGTCTGGTGGTTTGAAACGTCCCTGACTTTATGACTACGCTGATGTCAGGTGTATGTTTCATGAGACTGATTAAAGTGGAATCAGTGGCTTCGCTGAGGACAAAATGTCTCCATGAAGGACAGAACATCGAGTCCACCGTGTCCTCGGACCGTGTCCCCTTATACAACGAGCCTGTACTTTACAAAATCTAATCATGTCCTGTGCAATAATCTAAGAAAAAGATTGAAACTTAAATGACAATGATGATGATTTATAAAAATAAATGTTTCTTTTGTCTCTGTAGTGAACTTTTCATTGTATTTATTTTGATGTGATGACATTGAAAACATCAAGTATATTTAAATAAAGAAATGAGATGAATTTAAATAAATTACTGAAAAAATCCGTGCTTTTTCAATCATTTATGCTATGCAGTAATTTAAGAGCATCTTGTGTTCACTTTCAGATTAAATTTTTTTCCATTCATTTCATTTTTGTTCAGCTTTTAGGTTATTTCAATAATCATTCTCTCCTTTATTGTTCATGTTTCTTTATTTATTGTTTATTTTAGTTATCTTTAAAAAATAATTTTATTATTTTTTCACAGTTGTTAATTTTAATGACTCTCTTGTTCGTTTTCAGTGTTTTCTTCATTGTGTGTTTAACTCTTTTGCTGACTTTGTCAATATTTTCATTATTTTTTAATTTTCTGTTCATAGTGTTGATTTATTTATTAACTTTTGTTGATTTCTGTTGTTATTTTTGTTCATTAATTGTTCATTGTTGTTAATTTTGCAGGCTTCGTTATTTTGTTAGTTTTGTCCATTCCCTTGATGTTTTTGTTCATTTTTTTTGATTAAATGTTATTTTTTTTATTTTATTTCCATGCTGTTGATTATTTTTGTCAGCTTTTTGTTAATTTTTATCCTTTATTTTGTTATATTTTGCCCGTTTTTTTATTATTACTAGGGCTGTCAAAATTAATGCGTTAATCCAGATTAATCCTTTTGCATGATCATTATATTAAAATTTTGAACACAATTATCACATTAACATGATAATGCAATTAATGTACAATAATTCATATATCAAGGAAAAAGTGATGAAATCTTATGTTACATTTGACCCACATCACTGTCAACTTCTTTAGTATTTAGTGCTTATATGTGAAAAAGTCAATTTAAATGTAAAAGTATAAGTCTCGACACATTTTGAAACAAATTACATTAGTTACTGATGAAAACAATGAACCAAGTGTAAAAAAGCAAAAACATTGTCAGC